>JAECUM010019160.1:0-58765 GCA_016617855.1 Megalonaias nervosa | reverse complement strand
TTTTGGTTAATAAATCAAAACACGAGAGAGAGAGTAAATAAGAAGGATTATATGTAATGTTATGATCAGAAGCCGAGTCTAAGTAAGCAGGGTGCTTGATCAGTTATATCCCTCAGCTAGGTTAACATTCATAACTAATTGGTTGTGAAGTTGAAGAGGCCTTCGCTGGAAATCTGTCTCACAAAGCACGATACAGTACTTTTGTTGAGATTAAATAATTACTTCGCTAAATATATTAAATTCTGGCCTCGTACGTTATTGCTTTGTGACGTTAGTTTATTTACACCGTATGAACTGACATCGTCAAGTCGATGGCATTATAAAAACTGCTGAAAACGGAATGCGAGAAAGAGACGCTGATTGAAGAATCGTAAGGAACTCCTTGACGATGGATTAGTTAAGATTACACAAAAGGTTAAAATATCCCGTTGGCATTCAAAACAGATGTTAGCTTGTATGACGACAAGCATATAGTTTCCAGAATATGTTTCTTCTAACAATGGATATTGCAAAATGGTATACATACAAATTTTGATAAGACGACTATAATAATAAAGGCTACAAGCTGGTCTACGAGATTTAGAACAGAATCAAAAATAACAAAACTGATATAAATGTTTCGGTAATCATGAAGACCTTTAGACTTGTCTCAAATTCCATAAAAGAGGTACAGTACAGCTGTACTTTGCTCAATCATACTATAAGTAATGCATTTTGTTTCTCTGGACAAAATCTTTACAATGTGCAACTGTAACGCACGCATGAATCCTTCTATTAAAAGAATTACCACAAATCTAACCATCATCAGTCAATATGGGACGAGTTGTACACTTTCAAGACAACTACACCGTTTACTATATTTAGATCGACAAATATGGAAGATACAAATGTACCTTGGTACATTCATTTCACACTTGGTAGCAAATGACATTAATGGGCACAAATAAATGTTACAATCAATATAATGCATACAACAAGTTGCAAAATGCTTCAAATGTACAGAGACAATCTGATTTGAAAAAATTATAAAACAAGATTATAAATACCAGAGATGTAAAAGGTGTGAAAAATCAACGGAAGTAAGCTTCTATTACAGTGGAGGAAGTGAAACGGGTAGAGAGAAAAAGTAGCAAAGAATTGCAAGTGAATGTGGAAAAAATGTACCTTTTTCTAAACAAAAAAAGAAAAAAATTTTATGTTTATTTTTTAATGTAAATAATGGGTATTAGGTATATAAGTGACTACAATATTCCCTATAGACCCTGGAGATATAATTGAAGACTCCAGCCCTAAAAAAATTATAGATTCTTATTCTAGTGAAAGTGTGTCTTTGTAGCCTACGGTCTCAAGAATGGCGATGGATTTCATGTTAATACAAATTCAAAATGAATTAGTAAAGAGTCTTACAGTTTCCCTGCAATTCACTTTAATGCAATCATTTGGTTAACTCAAACTTAAACAAGGAAACGTAACGAATATAAATTTACAAGAAAGAAACTCAATTTTCGTATGTGAACAATTACGATAACATTACCTCATGTTTTACAATGGTATGCCTAGTCTCTATAAACAGATACAGAGCAAATTGTGACACGACATTATGCCGGTACTGATGACAACAGTTAGTTGTGGAATTTCGTTAAAGCATATAATAGATAAACGTGCTCCAGAAAAGTTTAATCGGCTTAAAGGTTCCACATTTATTTCCGGGCTCGAAAACAGCAATGCGAATGTAAAATACATTTCACTGACAACCAAGCAATCAGATCAAGTAACAATAACATCATCTTCAACCAGTTTAATTTAATCCACTAAGATGTTTACGTTCCTCTACATCATGGCTATAGACATCTGAAGGAAACAAAAAAAAAAAAAGAAAAAAAAAATTGATTTGGAATGTATCAGAAGAGCATAAGCTGTACACAAAAGCTTCGGGGAACATACACCTGCTGTTTATGTATAAAATTAAAAACAAAATTATGACTGCAGATTAGGTACGGTTGGGTATTGGATGAAATAGTTCTCTGATAAAATAAACTCCTTGCAGAAAGATTACGAAATATGTTGCATGTAGTTCATTTTGCAAGATAGCAAAGGATTAACAGATGAAGCTATTGCAAAGTAGCGAGAGTTATCGAACCGGCATTTTATTTGTATAGAATGAAAACAAAATATATGTTACGTACATAGTCTTTTTCCACTGAAGACTGAGAAATATGTTCGATTTTGTTTCTTTTTACAAGAGAGCAAAGGAACACCAGATTATAATAGTACAAGGCTAAAACAATCAGTTATGTAGCCCCGGCATATAAGGTTATGTAGCCCCGGCATATAAGGTTATGTAGCCCCGGCATATAAGGTGTACACTTTTGAAGCAAAACATACTAAATATTCTCTTACCACTGTTCAATATAGTACTCAAAATTTAACTCAGTTTAATATTTTAAAATAGCAAGATTTCCACTTGATAACAACATTGTGACCAGATTTTAAGGATCTATATCAAAATCACTGCTAAATTAGATGATGCAGTTCGTGATAATGATATATTTTTACCGAGTGACATTGCTATGAAAATGTGTAGTATCGTTGGCTACAAAAACAATGTACCTAAATACAGTGGTTCATTTAAACGATGGTGGTTGAAATCTATTATCATTACAAATTAAGAAAAAAAAAAAAGACAGTACAACATAAACATTTTAGAGGACAAACGAGACCGTGATGATGACGATGATGACGATGTTAGTCTTATTTTCATTTATCACATAGTCGGTACACTTTGCCTACAGTGTGTGCAGTTTCATATTTTTGATATTATACATGTGAACATATCACTTTATGTGATTCTGATTGGTCCAAATAAGCCCATGAAATTATTGTGCAGTATTCTCCATACTGATTGCCTGCGATCGTGGGAAAACTTTTTTAACCCCGCCTTCAGAAAGTTTTGTTTTCATTGAACATTTTTTTGGCCGCCATTTTTTGATTTGACTCGCGAAAGGGAATTGGGAAAAAATGGTCTCGTCTATTTCAATATTGCCAATTTACTCCCACAGGGGTTTGCTATGTCATGTATAATATATCATAACATGAAAAATGGCAGAACGCCCAAGACAAGAACAATAACAACAAGTAAAACTACAGGTATTGCTTAGACGGTAACGAGGGTGGGGGTGGGAATGGATGGACGGTATATCTGTAGCATGGAATCCACCCTATATACAAGCTTGGTGTAAATGTGAACTTACTGAAGTAAATAAACTCACCTTTGGTCGCAGAAGAATATAGACATAAACCGGTCTCCCCAACTGACAGAACTTTATCCAACCACAGCATATTTACGCGGTGAATATGTGATGCAAGTCCGACTCAAATAGAGATTTGTTTACGTCTTCTGTACAATCTAATGTTCCAAATCAAATACTGCAAATATCCGGTCACAAATACATTACAGTAAATATGTGATTTCTGCATCCAGTAATCTTCTTTTCACAAAAATGTCGCATCAATGTAATGTTTAGTCATGATTGGATTCTCCACGTAAGCGCTGTCACCGTGTTGTGCAGGCCAACTCAAACCGGTACTATGCACCATATCGAACAATGTGACATCACGCGCATTGGACAATTTGTGTTGACAAATGTTTTGCCTTCTGTAAAATGTTCTGTTTATTTGGATGGACGATTATCCTCTGATTTATAGTTATCAAAAATGTATAATATACTTTTACTATTTCAACTTTGTTTGGGACTATTTTTTACGCACAACAAATGAAAGGCACAGCGTCTGTCAGAATGAACGAAATTATTCATTCTTCTTTCTATCTAAATAATTTCTACTGAAATAAAACTATGTGATAAAAAGAATCTCAAATGGGCAATGATTTAATATTAAATTTATGAAACTCGTTGAATAATGTCTAGCTTTTGCTCGCCAAGGCTCGCAAAAACTGGACATTATTCAACTCGTTTCATAAATTCAGTATTAAATCGTTACCCATTTGAGATCCTCTATGTATTTAAATAATATGATCCGATACTCTGACGTGTAGGTGACACATAACAATTTAGAAACGTTAACAGAAACAAAATTATTAATAAACAAAGAATCATTTATGTTGATCATAACTGAGCAGGAGCTGCTTCATTTTTTATTTTTATTAGCTTACGAACTTGTAATCCTGCTTGTATATTTTGCTTATTTCTCCGAACAAATATCCAAATTATAAACCCAATAAATGCAAAAACAAACAGAATGACATTTAGGACTAAGAAATAAACCAATTGGTCAGCACTCCTAAGAAATAAATCAATTGGCAGGCAATTTCAAGAAATAAACCAATTTGCAGGACTCTAAAGAAATAAACCAAGTGTCCGGCACTCTTAAAAGCTAATATAGCAGGTAGACTACCAATATCAGCAAAGATATGTTGCTTTTCTTAGTAACACAACAAACGATCACCAATAATTATTATGCCCTTTCAATTTTGACAACGAATCAATCATCTTTGCCTCTGATGGAGCAGTTATTCTCCCACCACCAGTTACAGGACCTACCACAATACCTACCACAGTTCTAGCAATAGACAGCAACGTTTCAACATTGCCATACCTATTGCAGGGCTAAATGTTCTTACTATACAAGCCTTTAGTTTGGGTTTATTTCATTGCTAATATCGTTTATACTCTCTATAGAGTCAGTTTTTTCATTCGTTTCAGCATCTGACTTGACAGATTATTTTTTCTTTTGACAACTTTTGCGGCATTTTTACAAAACCACATAACCCCATAATTCCCTGCACTCTTTTGATGTGAACGTGTTCACTGCTGGTGGAAGGTCTCCACTTTAAATCTTGTTCATTGTAATCATCTATTTACTTTCCTGTTTTTCTGTTGGGCCAATGGTTCATTCGTACATGTTATTTTCACATAAGTGTCCCCTAGAAATTGCACTAGTAGCCTTTGTATAATTGTACAAACAGATATTTAAGTAGCTTCTCCGCTGCTGGACTTTGCAGAGGCCTTCGCTGCTGGACTATATCCAGTTTTTGGCTTTTGCTATTGAATTGAGTGGCTTTGAAAGAGATAAGAAAATTTCAGAACTACAAATCAGATTTTTGACGCTAGAAAGAAGACCTTAGATGAACAGGAATTGTATAGATCATATCTACAGCGAATGATATACGGAACAATCAACAATATTTACTACCAAATGAATAAAGGTAAACATTGAAATAGATGCTATCGAATGTGACATGGAGAAAATAAAAAACAAATTCTAAAAAGAATTATCGGAAGACAAAATATAATAAAAAATGTTGTTTGCAAATATCACAAATTTAATGTGTCATTTTCCACAAGCATACATTTGTTAGAGTTTTGAGCACATTAAATGGCAGCAGCAAGAGTAATTAATCGTGGAGCAATACCCAAAGGTCTAGAGTTTGTAGGAAGCAATCGTCTGTCAGTATGTTTGATCCAGGTGTAGATTAAAAAAGAAAAGGTTTAACTTTTTATTTTGGAGTACTGGCAGCTTTCTCATATTCCACATTGACCGAGCTCGAGACTAGAATCCGCGTGGAGAGAGGTTAGATGTCAGTGATCTGCAAAGGTGAGCGCTTAAAGCCACTAGGCCACCCCGAAAATTAGAGAGAAGGAGGTGGGTACAGTTTGGTTTGTTTGTTACAATACAAAACAGTACAGTACAGTACAGTACAATACAATACAATACAATACAGTACAATACAGTTATGATATTGAACATATCTGCACAGTCAACAACGTCGATTGGTGAGAGGTGGGTTCAGGACTGCATTCTCTGGCTAAATATAAAAACTATTCGTAATGATCACTAAACCACAACCCCAATCTTTCGTCATTTTTGTCAGGTCAGCAAGGAAGTGTATTCTTTCGTTGTTGATAACAATGCATATAATATTGTCCACACCCAATCGAATCAGATCCTTGTAATCTCTTGTTGTTGAAATGGATTGGAAAATGTGTGCGATATGTAATTTTAGATAATGCGTAAGAACCAAAATATCCTACAATATGATCAGTGTCGTCTTTCAAAATAATAAAGCTGATGACTGGCTCTTACGTCGGTAGGTTTTCAGTCAGGGATTACGTCTTTTGGCTCAGATAACTGGCTTCCATGGCTACGTATACGAACTGTATGTCAGTCGGTAATGATGAAGTTCCCACGTATTCATTCCTCGACAAAACTTTCATAAGTTATGGTAGGCGATGTTCTCAAACTTGCATTGTTCTTTAAACTGGTCCGCGTGAGAGAAAGAGAGACTTGTAACCTCGTGCAAGAGGGCTTCGATGCATTTTGTGTCAGTCATTTTGTGTCAGTGCGAGTCATTACAAAATTAGAATTCCGTAGTTGTTTTTCATAAGACTTTTTCATGGTTTTCTTTCTCAGTATTAGAGTCGATACTTCCTCCAAAAAATCCAGTTGTTTATATCAGTTCGTCACGAAACACTTGTCAATTTCACTGGAACCGTTATCTTGACATTCGTAGATCGTCAGTAGCGTGATAAATCTAAAGTGGTTAAACGATTCATGATGATGATGACGATGAAGATGATGAAATAAAAGGCTGTTGTAAAACTCAGTTTAACTTTGTGCAACATAATACATATGATTTTCATTTGAAAGTACACAAATGTTCAAACTTATTACAATTTACCATCTGTTTTACCTATCGCCGGCTTCCTAATGAATTGATATGTTGTATATCAGACAGATGAGAGAAGGCGCATGAAACAACTCGACTGTATCGTGAAACGTTATCATCACGACTCTTTCGCCTCGATACATGTTTTCCTACAAAATGAATCCATTATGTTTCACTTAATCATGTCTACAGTCTGAGTAAGAATAATTTGCATAAACAACTGATGTAAGTTAGCAATCTGAATGATTTCTACATTATTCAGCGTGATGAGATATGTTTCCATATTAAACGATAATCTTATGCACGTACTTGCAAGTATGTGATGGTATCTTCTAGTTACACGATACGTTAATCTTCGTACGTATTTACACATTTGTCTGTTTGTTGTGATAGAAAACTCATTCTAAATTGTTAATATATTAAGAATTCAGTCTTGGCAGATTTTATAACATGCACTTGCTTGACCAATGTAATCGTCTAGTCAGGCAGACTTTCTGAGAGAATCCAATGTAACTATATATAAAATAAGCGAATAACATTATCTATGTTGGAGTTAATACCGAGACAACAAAATCCCATTCTAGGGTTTATATTGTCTTTCGCGAGGCTCTGACGAAACTGTGTTTCCTTGTTTCGGTTCTTGTTGGCTATTTTTCTCACCCACTTATATATTATTGCTTGTTTCTTGGTGGGGTTTAACGCCATTGTACAGTACGTAATAGGCTATACATGGCGGCCAGTATAATTGGTGACGGAAGAACCCTGGTAGACCCAGGAAAGAACGACTGACCTACGCAAAGCTACTAACAAACTTTCTCATTTACCGCAGTTTATCGAGACTAACCTTAAAGCCTAAACTCAAACAGAGGTGAGATGTGTGAGTGATCTGTAAATGCGGGTGGGTTAGATTACTTGACCATCCGTGGTTCGCTTGCATTATTGTAGTTTAATAATTTATAAAATTAAAAATTACTTTTGTTCTAAAAAGGAATAATCTTGTACACGTTGCTATCGTCAATTTTTCGTGAAATTGACAGGGCTTAATCTCATCCTCAGGGTTATCTTCTTACAGATATTTCAAGAAATGGAACATGTATGTTCGTGCTTCTAACGACGAGAGAAGATATCCGACCCGAGATAATAAAAGTAAGGGTCTATATCCAGCGAGATTTCTCTTTTACATGGATGCCAAGGATACCAAGAGGTGCAAGAAAAAGTAGATATACTTTCACTTTTATGACTTCCTTCGGATCAGAAAGGGTTGTCTGTGAAGCAGCTTTCGTGCAATGCAGCTCGGTTGCGTATTAAAATTTCGTCACGAGCCGCCTGGACACAAATTGCATGAGTAGACACCGATGAGGAAATTCGTCGTCGTAGCACAGTTACTATTGCCACTATGTCTGCCGTGTATACTCGTCAACGATTCCTAGTCCCATAGTTTAAGATGCACTGGTGATTTCGATGATTACAGGGGAATCACTCCTCGTACATACAAGAAGAGTAAAACCCATCGAGAAATTAGTGGGACTGCCGTGAAGGATCTTAAGTAGCACATGAACATGGAATGTCTACGGGAGAGGCGCAAATCTTTTCCGGTATCGGAAATATCGCATGGGTAAATTTGTTCCCCCTGGTACTATATGACGAATTTACCTTTACGGAATCATCACTTAAGTTCGCGGGCACAACTCGATCGAGCAGTTTGGAACCTTTAACAGCTCGATGTTGCCCGCCTTCTAACTATGCCAGGCACAGAGATACTGTTCCAGATTGTTCTTGATCAAGTCCAAAGCAAAGCACTTCGTGAAATGGTTACGGTTATAACTTTCTTTTTTGCATCAGCGGCGGTTTATGCCTATCACACGTGTAATTTTATTATTCAGTGCTGCGACCCTGATCACGAATCAACTATTCTTCCACGTACTGGTGCCCGAATAATTGTTCCCCAAGTGTTCGGTTGGATATTCCACAACAGCTTGATCACAATGAATGTTGACATGTCCTCTACAACCGCACATCATGCTTCGTCAACAAATTAGCAACATCTCTGAAAAATTCTTTATCTGGAGCAACCTGCAGAAGCTTCGACCATGTTAGTGGCGTACGTCCGTAAAGCGGTTGATCGTGTTAGCGACACTTGCTGACTCTTTTATTCTCGGCTTCCATATATCAGCTGCCAACATCCACGATCGTTAGCGCGTATTTGTCTATACGCGCACGTTCTCGATCGTGGGGGGGGGGGGGAACACAATAAATCCGCCTGGTAAATATCGTGAAGGGTGTACTCACATGAAATCATCCACGGGAAATCTTTTTTGAGGCACATAAATAAATCTGTCCCAACGCTTGTTTGGCCAGCCACGCTCTGGCAACCTGGTAGACACCTTTTGTTGCAATCCCTAACTTACCAAAGGATATTGTTTGATGTCTTATGCGCGAGGTCTGATTATAGCATGCGAAATCGATATGGTTCTTTTCCGGGCTTCAGTCGGTTGGTGGAATCCAGTCTTAGATCCAGCCGGGTTCTAGGCCCGCAATAATTTCATCCATGGATATGTTTTTCTCCAGGATATTTACTGCACGATACCCCGAGGAGTTTGATTTGCTCTATACCGGGAACTAGTTCTAGAATCGAACATTACGTTTTTTTGAACCAGAGTTGGAACGAGGTTTCCGGATCGAAATACTGCACGACATTGGGAGTGCAGTATATGGATCCGACAAAACTAGTTCATATTTTCCCATACAAATTCAGTAAACTTTTAATTATATGCTCATTTTTTTATTCTTCCTAAGGCTTAATTATACAAACAAAAATACATTACAAGAAACAAAGTAACTGAATGTATGCCGTATTCCAAACTAAATACATAAGCGCAGATTCATCATTACACAACAACAACATTATTAATGCGCACATAACTCCACTCATATAAATCTGAACTTAGTCGCGCGCTAGACATAACTTTCGAAAGAAAACGGCTTTTTGGTCTACTTAAAATTGAAATTTGGAGTCATATTGTGAACGAATGCACATTGCAACAACTTTTCCATTTGATCTGGAATGAATAGATTTTGGTATTTTTGTCGATTCTACGAAATTTCGTGATTATGGACTGGTTTTATCTGTGCCAATTCTACATGAAGTACATCGGATTTCAGCAGCGTGTTGACATATGCAAGTGTATTTCTGTTCTGTCATTGAATGTTTGAATTTATAATGTGGGAAAAATATGAAGTCTTTCAATTTCAATTATCAAAAAGACGCTATGGAATATAATGTTTATTTCATTTTGAGTGCAGCAAGGAGGATGTAACTGCACTTGGAATATAGTCAAAATTAGAGTACAACTTCGAAATGTGTAATCAAGCTTGAGAACCCATGACATGGCTCATGTAATTCGGATTTGCAGAACTAAGAAAGTACATTTTGAGGAAATTCAGGATGTAAAACTAAGTATATTTTTTGCCATTCTTATTACCAGCTAAAGAAGACTTGTCACTTGCATGTTATTTGTACGGACCCTGTCTGGCGTCTATTGCTAGCCTAAATCCGAAACATTGTGTCAAAAAAGTTAACGCGGAATGTGGCAAAGCAGCTGGTATGTGGCACTCCACGAATCATCTGCTTTAGTTCATTCATAAACAAATTTAATCAACCAAAAGTAAAGCGTCTACTACGAGAGAGTACATGATTTGTTTACAAAGTAGTTCCTAATACACTATTGGACACACGTGAGTACAATATCGTAAAATATTGCACGATTCTGACAATGTAAAGTTAACGGGGGGAAAAAAAATGAGCATATAATAAATGAGTATACAACAACTAGTATTCAACATGGCATCGACGCTGTTGAGAAAAGATGTTTCCGTCATGGACTTTACTGCGTTGGCGAACCCACAACAACCCAATCACAGAGATGTATCCCCATACTCGGTTAGCGCGTTAGTTATTGGCCCATCCAGATCAGGAAAACTCAACTGTGGCTAACTCTGGTCATGCTATGGTTAGAGTGGCTTACGCTGAACGTGATTTCACCACCCGCTGACGATCAACCGTGCTAAGACGTACTCAGAGATTTAGCGGACGCGATTTCGTTTCAGGTGTCTGATGATTCGTCTGATATATTTCAATCGCGACAGTCTGTACGTAAAGACCTCGAAGCGGGTTTAAAACAAACGTTGTACCACTCGTCAAGCCCGCTCGTGAAACTGGGGCGTTTATGCTATAAATGATAAGAATAAAAAATGAACCTGGTTTGATTGTCATGACAGCCGAAGCTATAGATCATTTGTCAGATCATATTGTAAAATCTCAGCAAGACCTAAATACAAACAGATGCAATATTATGGACGAAAACATCGAAAAGGAAATGGTGCATCATCAACAACCAACTAATTCAAAGTGGAAGTCACGGCCTGAACCCTTTAACGAGAAGATTAATGATGATGTCGTGGCATTTGCCACTTCTTTGCTTCACGACTTTAGATCGAATGGCGATACAACGTAAGGAACGTACAAGAAACATGTCCAGAATTCAGCATCTGCAAACTGGGCTAAGTGGGGATATCTTGAGAAGTTTGATAAGCGTACGATAACAAGCGACGAATGGGAGGAATTTTACGGTTAAGTCACGAAGTCAAGAAATATCAAAGTCAACATGCTAAAACGCATTTGAAAGGAAATTTTGAAAGGTGAGTTTGCCCAAACAATACCCATAATTATTGATTGCGCAGTCGGTCAATGATAAGATAAGGATTACAATGGTAACCGGTAAAGACTCTAACATCTCCATACACTTTCACGACTCCACAAGAAGCTTTGCAATCTCGATTTAATTTCCAACGTACTCGGTTGACATCGGACAACCGTTGAAAATGGTTCTTGGTTGGCCCGAAGATGTTACAATATCGAGCCAGACATTGTCATGATAACCATTACGATTAAGGCTAAGGTAACCTTTGATGCCATCAGCAACAGTTACAGAGCCTCTGGCTCTAGCTTAGCCTCTCGGAGTTACATATTGTTTGGGTTCGCCGAATGTAAGCCCTCCGCGCCGGCTTATGTTCCATGCAACAATGCCAAACTTGCGCACATTAGATTTTCACTGGTGGAACAGGAAGGTAAAGCGTTTGACCTCGCGGGGGGACTCTGAGTATATAACTATATATTGGAGATCGACCTGACATTTAATGAATATAATCCCGGTCGGATGTGTGTATACTAGTCGTCTGGGGTTGGTTCACGGGAGTCCCACAGGTGTTCGAGACCTTGACCTCGCACGGCACCGATCGCTAAACAAACTGAAATGCAAGTCGTTGATAGCATCAAATGTGCTACCGTGGACCGATTAAAAATTCTGGTATCATGGGCGGTTCAATCGATTCGAGATCGATTACGACGATTGCTGAATCGACAACCAAAGACGGTAACATTCCATCTACAATGTAAGCACCGGTTGGCAAAGTCATCAATGAACCTGTTCAACGACGTCTGGCTGAGTTAACATAAACCAGTAACGAATCAGTGATTGTATATCTGGTAACGGGAAGCAGATTACGGTTGTCTCATAAAAGTTATTAAAAGTTATTACATTCAACCGATAATGTATGAAAGATGGCCAGATTCCAAGGTGCACTTAATATTACGCGTTAGCGGCTAGGATGCTAGACGTGCAAGGGCCAATATAACTTCAGATTCAGGACACATCTCTGGATTTTCTTCTGTTCGAGGCATTCTTGGAAGTCCAAGAAAAGCTTGGAAAGGATACATGGCGTTGTTCAGCAGTGCACGTTATCTCATTGACGGAAAGGAAATCGAAACCTTTTTGGACAACACCGACTTCAACGGTTTTGAGACGCGTCCTTTTCAGCGACTATTACGCGAGGTTCCCTGAGCCGTTTATGATGTTTTACAAAGACACAAGCTGATTACATTAAATACCGGTTAACGCATCCGCAACAGGAGACATCCCTATTTCAAACTTGGCTTTGCAGCGCAACGACGCCAGATTAAGGCTGATAAAAACTTTTCATGAACAATTGCACCCAGACACATATTTGGGTACTGCGGAGACTATTGTAAAGCTATTTTCGGAGCCAAACACTCAGATGTGTTAACCCGGAAGGGCAATGCCAACGACCCATTGTGATGTTGCCGTCATTAATGGTAAAGTTGAGTTATTCAATTTTACGCTTTGAATAATTTTAACGAGTCGATCAGTGGATACTGATACACGTTTGACATCATTTATTGAACATCTACGATTTCATACCGCCGGATGACCACCGACCCGGTGCTCAAGGAGAATTCTAATGGCAAATAAATACTCAACAAAGTGTCAGCACACCGTGCGACATGTTTGTGGCATTTCAAATGGGAAACGCTTCACTGATGTGGACACCAACACAGGAACAACAGTTCGAAGTATCCATACGTCAACGTTGTGGTATAATTCTTACGTTTTCCGCGGCAGAGGTTGGAGCGATGAAACATGACAGCGGAATATTTCCGTGCCTAGCGGAGATTCCAGCGGTGACAGCGTGTACATAGAAATGAAAAGGTCTTCGTATATACTGACGTACTTAGGGCCAAGGTCTTCGGTTGTTACCATGCCGTTGACGACTTTGATTTTCTTACGATGACAAAATCATTAAAGCATTTTAGAGGTGTCTTCATGCAGAATGAGCCTCCGTTGTTGATTTTCCTGCTAGGGGAAAACTGGCTTCGTCAACTTGGATTTATCAATAGGACATGGAACTAGTTGGGTCGTATGCGCGGTGACACCTTTTGCATTTTGTCGCTTAGGGCGTGCACAGCCACGTGAAGCGGTTGATTATCTATATGCAGGGACGCCAGAGTCGTTTACCACTATTTAATTCAACGCTGTCGCTGAAAATCTGAACTGATGGCGCAATATGTGGGCATCTTGTCGTTGAAGTATTGGGCGCTCTCGAACCTATAAACGATTAACAAAAGACTTGCTAGGTGAAATCCAGGAAAAATTCATGAAAAATTGGCAGTTGAATATGGTTATTACTAGGATTCTTGGGTGGTCAGCCAAGCAGCGATCGATAGCAGCACCAAGTTGGGAAGCAAATTTCGGGTTTGCATGCCTTTTAACAGTATTACTAATGACCAACAGTACAGAACCGTATGCATGACCAGAGCAAATTTGGCTATCCCATTCAAAGAGAAGACTGTAATAGGTAAATCTATTTTTAAATCGTCTAATTTCAACTAATTGTTGTTTCAACTGAAGTGCATGGGGCTCGCAAACTCTCCCCGGTCTCTCTCACACAATATCTAATGCTGCAACATTGAGACACTCATAACGATAACCTTAGACGGAATTTTTCTTGCTTATTTATTTGAAAATGATATCTTCAAGTTTCATTTATGTATTGAGTAATATTTGGCTAACATCAATATTTCGTTGTGCTTCTTTAGCTACTTGATATCCCAAACTTGTAAGAAACTTAATTTCGTTCACTGCTGAATCAGTCATGTACGCACGCTTCCACAGAAATAAGTAGTTGTCTTGGATGTGGGAGGTCGTGGGTTCGAACCTCGGCCGAGTCATACCAAAGACTTATAAAAATGGTACTAACAGCTGCCTCGCTAGGCGCTCAGCATTAAGAGGTTAATGTTAGGACTGGTCGGCCTGGTGTCAGGATAATGTGACTGGGTGGGACATCATGCTAAATGTTGCGGCATGATTCCAAAGTGCTAGACATCACTATAAACTGCTACACAGCAGACTTCGTAGCCATATGACTGCAAAATTGTTAAAGCTACGTTAAAAATCCAAATCACACACACACACACACACACAGAGTAGCGTTTATTACTGCGCTGTGTTCAGGTTGCATTCATTAAATGAGTCATCCAAATCTTGTATTCATATTCCATGCACTAGTTTATAAAGTGGCAATCGATCTGTATTCCATGCACTAGTTTATAAAGTGGCATGTTGTATTCCCAAATCAGCATTTTTCATTTTTTGTTACGACTGTTAATAACAAACATGACTCATTTGTCGTGCAAACGTTCACTGTGTTAATCTGAAACCCCCAAAAGTGCATATCACTGATACTTAGTTGCCTAACGATTATTTACAATCAAATGGGAAGGAGAAACATTTGTTCTACCAGCAAAACAAATGCTTTTTAATTCAATATTTTCCATAGTGTACACGGCAACTCAGACAATCACTGATAAAAAGAAACAAATTTTCCTCAAGGAATAGCATTGATGCTTGTATAATGCCATCTGGGCCATACAAATACGTGCTCAGTAGCCATATCATATTAATGTTTGAATGAATTTGATTGCTTTTCTCCAGATTCGATTCAAGTTCTGACCTCAAATTAATATATACCGACAGAGATAGAAGCAGGCATCCCAGATAATTGTAAGGGGTGATTTAATGCTTGAAGACATCAAATGGTAAAATCCTCTCCCTGAAGAATTTTAGCTATTATAAAAATCGATTTATTACATGCCCATTTAATCTTATATGCTTCATTTGGCGATCAATACGATTGTTCAATCCGATCATCTGTATCACAACCCAGGGAGGAATTATCTGGGTGTTGGCAACGCCGTTCGTGGACCTAATGGAACTTTTATAAATACCTGTTTGGTTTCTCACTGTAAAACTAGAATATTGGAAAGCGCAAATGAGGGCGTATGTAATAAATAAAAAATATCATTCGCTTTTTGTTCTGTGTCGGGGGACATAACTTCAATGATGTGTCATTCAAATTGGCTCGAGAAGAGATGTAAGTCAAACCCTCCCAAACAAATTTTCAAAGAAATGTTTCATGCTTGCATCAATCGTTGGATCATTTTCCAATTTTTAAACTGTCTTATTAACTGTGGTATTTTAAGGCAACAGTGAATAATATTTCTTCTATTTTCCTCAGGCGAAACATATGAGCCTGCATATAATTTCAGTTCTGTTTTCAATTAGTGCATATTTTGACGGCTTCTTTTGATAAATGATTGATAAATACTATCGCGTAGTAGTAAAAGTTGTAAATTACATTGTCTATTGTTTGATCTTTTTACTTTCTATATATATATATATATATATATATATATATATATATATATATATATATATATATATATATATATATATAATATATGTATAGTATGTACGCTGTATCAATGATATACCACGAGATGTATAAATTTTTCATTAAAAGGAAACGAAGCTTGCTGAGTTTCCTTTTAATGAAAAATTTATACAACGAGTGGTATATCATTGATACAGCGTACATACTGTACATATATTTTATTTATATCACATACAAATACAGATATTTGCCCTTTGAACGGAGTTCAGATTTACTACAGGCAGCCGTGTATTGACCTAGTGAATGAACTCCTCACATCCCCGAGTGTGTCCGCTACAAAATGTAGTTCTCTGCCTTAGTGGCTATTTACAATCACCTCTGCATATTGATAAGTTGATTGTTTTCTTTTCTTGGTTTCTATTTTTCTCCACATTGATTAATCAATATAATACACACTTATGATTTAAACATGAAAGATGGTTTTAATGATAAAAGTAGAGCAGTAGCAACACTTGGATAGCTACACCATTCAGATACCGGCGCATGGAAATTACTGTGGAATAGAAACTAAGCCAACTGACGAACCAACAAGAGGTAATTAAAATATTTTAATATATTTACAGTTGATCTAAGTCATTATTCTGCTTTAGCAACAGTACAACCGACCCACAAACTCTCTCTCTCTCTCTCTCTCTCTCTCTCTCGTCGGTTTGACTTTAAAACTCTGTCTCTGTCTTTGTCTCTGTCTGTCTCTCTGTCTCTGTCTCTGTCTCTCTCTCTCTCTCATCCTTTGGTCGGTTTGACTTAACTTTTACCATCATTCATAAGTCCAGAGATATCGTGGGATGAGAAACGAAAATCTTCTACGTTCGCCATTTCATAGATTTTAGCCCGTATCCTGCTACGATGGTCGAGAGATCGAGAGAGAGAGAGAGAGAGAGAGAGAGAGGGGCCTTTGGACATTTTCATATTTAAATAATAATAATCGATTTTTTTAGAACATTATGATATGTTTAAGAAAAAAACCAAACAAAAACAAAACAACATAACATTAAATATATCACAGTATGTGTACCACGTAACCGAGGAATTTACTGGTTTGCATCATTGTATCATTGATAAACACTGTAAATAAATCCCAAGGAAAGTTCACACGTATCGTTAGGACGAACCATATTCTTGTAGGTTACTTGGTGTAATTTCTTTTTCAAGATTTTAATCCAGCCCAAATTCCTTTTCTCTCTCATTCAACATTTCTGCTCAGTTTGTCCGTTATGCATGAGAGGGGAGTGGAGAACAGACAGCAGGAAGGATTGTGATGAAAATGTGTACCATATTAAATTAATTTAGAAAACGGGGATTATTAATACTTTTCATCGTTATTTTTCATACGACATTGGTGACTAATGTGCTGAAATTGATCATTGATCTAGAATCAACTGCAGACGCTCGCGAGAATGTTTATGTATGCGTATTATTGCGCCATGGGCGGATCACAATTTGATATACCAATAGTATTGGTATATCAAATTGCTTTATACCAACACTTTAAATGCATGTTATTTTTTTAATGTATGTGGTATATATATATATATATATATATATATATATATATATATATATATATATATATATATATATATGAATATGATTGGATAGATCATTGAATGAATGGATGAATGGATTTGATATGAATCGACGTCATCAACGAAGCCATCAAGTCTTACATTTATGAATGTTCATGACAGATTATATGTTTAACATGGAGATATTTTTGGAAAGACTATGTACTCCACCAAATTGATGTGTCAAATTTTTCAGGTTTTGCTTACAGTTTTTATGTAAGTAAGCTTGAACAACTCCATACTTTGTATTATCGCAGTGATTTCTTTCAGGACCAATTTAAATATTTGACGGATATAAAACTGTACAAAAAGTGCAGGAAAATATTCGTTTACTATCGGATGTTTAGACAAATTCAAGTTTTTAATGGATGCTTTGTGTAAACTACTTTCAACCTGTTTTTAACTGACCCACTCCTAAATTCATAGATTTTGGACCATATTATTTAAATACAAATACCAGTACTAATAACAACTACCGAGGATAATCCGTTTTGTACTCCCATAAACGGTATGTACTGCTACGATACTAATAATAACTAACGAAGATGATCCGTTTTGTACTCCCATAGACAGTATGTACTGCTACGATACTAATAATAACTATCGAAGATGATCCGTTTTGTACTCTCATAGACGGTATATACTGCTACGATACTAATAATAATTAACGAAGATGATCCGTTTTGTACTCCCATAGACCCTAAGCACGGCTACGATACTAATAATACCTACCAAAGATGATCCGTTTTGTACTCCCAGAGACGGTATGTACTGCTACGATACTAATAATAACTATCGAAGATGATCCGTTTTGTACTCCCAGAGACGGTATGTACTGCTACGATACTAATAATAACTATCGAAGATGATCCGTTTTGTACTCCCATAGACGGTATGTACTGCTACGATACTAATAATAACTATCGAAGATGATCCGTTTTGTACTCCCATAGACGGTATGTACTGCTACGATACTAATAATAACTATCGAAGATGATCCGTTTTGTACTCCCATAGACGGTATGTACTGCTACGATACTAATAATAACTATCGAAGATGATCCGTTTTGTACTCCCATAGACGGTATGTACTGCTACGATACTAATAATAACTATCGAAGATGATCCGTTTTGTACTCCCATAGACGATATGTACTGCTACGATACTAATAATAACTATCAAAGATGATCCTTTCTCTTGCCCCATGTGCTCTATGTAATGATACGGTACTATATCCTCTACAAAAAAGGACCTATCTTTTTGTCCAGTAGACTGTATGTAATGCTACGGTACTAATAGCAACTACAAAAGAGGACCCATCCTTTTGTCCAATAGACTGTATGAAATGCTACGGTACTAACCGCGACACCAAAAGAGGACCATCCTTTTGTCCAATGTATTGATTTAAGCATTGTACCAAATCAGAAGTACCATGGTTGTATTGATTTAATTGTGAGTTTCACAGGCGTAGGTCCAGTTGCTAAGGAGATACCATACCACACGAGGATGCTAGATAACACTCAAGGTTACGGTTGTTAGGCATTTTTGTGCTGAATACATGTTACACAAAATATATTTTCTAGAATTTTCTCTATTCACAGAATAATGGTTCTGAAGCAATATAGGTTGATGTGCTGGAAAAAGCGTTAGCTTTTAGACTTTCATGTTATAGCAGTTCATTGTTCACTGTATCCTCGTGCACTTCTAAGCGATTACGACGTGCGTGCTACTTGCAAAAGTCTCTTTAGTAACGGATGGTTGTAGTCAAGACTACGAACCGGATAATATTTGTTTATAGTACGAAGTGATTAGTTCGGAAACAGTTGCACAATTAGTCCCTGGCAAACATAGTAATGAAGTTACATTCATGTTTGACTACATTATATCAGAGAGAATTATTGACATAGCAGCAAATGCAGCTTTAATGAACTTTGCACTAGGTGCCTTCAGATGAATTAAAATGGTGTTTTCTTACGGCGCTCAAAAGTGGAGAAGATGAAAAGCTTTTCATCTCAACTGTAGAATAAATCTCAATAACTATGGAAGGTCTGCCAAATATGGCTTATTTTCAGATTATCCAACTGACCTACTGTATCTTATATGCTCCGCCCACTGGTATAGGTACCTAGCAACCATGGCATCCCTTGCAAGCATATTAGTATTCAGAAGGCCTAGACCGTAGTATTACATAGGGTCTATGGAACGAAAGGACCTGTTCTCTTTCGTAATTGCTATTAGTACCGTAGCAGTACATACGGTCTATTGGACGAAAGGACGTGTGCTCTTTGGTAGTTGCTGTTAGCACCGCATCAGTACATACGGTCTATGGGACGAGAGAACAGATCATCTTTTGTAGTTGGTATTAGTACTGCATATGGTTGTATGGTGTTTATCCCGCTATATTTTGCTTTAGACGTTGTCTGTCATTTTGTTTATCTGTTAGATCATTCCTTCAGTCAATATTTAAAGGATATTAATATTGGAGGTGATGTTGTTGTACAAAAGTCAGTGTTTTGGACTAAAGGCATTAATTAGTTGGTTTCTTTTTAATTTTCATAATAGATTTGATGAATTGCCTTATTCAAATTGATCTGTAGCTGTTTCAGTTTAGTTTGTTAATGGTATAATTTTCACTGTAAGTATGTATCTTCTCCATGTCGCTTTCTAAAGCTTCTATTTCACAGTTTATCCCCTGTCTAATTTGTTGTAAATATTGATGAATACTATCCATCTCAAATGTCTTTTCTCGTCCTCTTTGCAAGGCTATTACTGTATAAACATGTCTTAAGCATCTGAAAGCTTGTTTCAGCTCCAATCAATCTGCTTTGTCGTTGTAAGATTTTCTTAGCTCAGTCAGAGCCACTCTACATAATTGCACCTAATGTATTGTCAACCTGGTCCCAACATGTTTTCATATCTTTCAAACTATTATTCTCCAATATCTTACAAATCGACCAGAAGCTGCAACATTTAGTTAAACGAAGTCAATACATTGAAATGAGTGTTAACTGTCTGACTTAGTGTTAGAGCCTTCATCTCTGTTTTTGTATACATGGCCAAAGACACAACCTACGTCACTGATACATCTTGGAGATAATTGTGTCACCATTTTAACAGGCATACGTTCTAGCCAGGCTAAATATTTCAACTGTGCTAAGTCCTTGTCATTCCCATTGAAATGTTTCTTTGTCTTTGGGTTATTGACTTTGTAACGTGGGTTCAAAGGAGATGGAAAACAAGTTGGAGAATGTATAACTTCAACGACCTGTAGAATTATGAAAAGTTTCATTTTCATGGCGCAAGGAGAAGTAAAGGACAAACAGTTCTTTATTCTTGACAACAAAAGACAAACTATCTTACATAACTTTGTTTAATAACAAATTTAAGATGAATCTAAACGATGTATAAAGTAGTAAACGAAGAAATGAATCAAGAAAATTTTATGTCATTTGGAATAGGGCTTTACTGTAATCATCCACAGTAATATTTCAAATCATTCAAAGCTTATAAATTGCGATATTAAACATTAATAGAAATTATGAAAGTTGCATCGTTCATTTACGAATTAATAATTAAACTTAAATAAGGTGACATAAATGTAGAAAGTTATCATTTCCATGGCACAGTGAGAGGGAAAGGGACATACATGTAGAAAGTTGTCATTTCCATGACACAATGAGAGGGAAAGGACAACAATATTCGTTTCTTGTTGACAGCAAACGATCAGTAATGTGCAGGTAAAGCTTGCACATGCAATTTGAGCTAGGATAAATACATATTTGGGTTTTGAGCTGCCAGCACAAACTTAATGTAGATTTGTACAGATCCGCGCTCTAAACGATCAAACGAATGAATGAATGAATGAATTAATGAATGAATTTACCACCTTAGACCAAGACACCACAAACAAAACAACGCACAAGTACAAACATTTAAAAAACGGTTTTCAAACACAATAATTTAATTGAATGATAAATGGATATTCTACCTCTGAAAACGTAGAAATTAGTTTGAGCTAGATGTCGAACAAAACTCAATATGGGAATGGTCCCTGTTACAACTTAACTGAGATAAAAGTATAAATATTTGAATTTCATAAAACAGCATAAAATATTAGAGTCATTAGATGGCAATACAATCCTCGGGCTATGGATCTTACAGTTTGTTTGTGTCGTTATTTTTGTACAAGAATTTGTTTTTTAGTTCATGGGGAATTTTGTAGTAACCATCAACACAATCTGTTCTTTGCAACGCTAACGATCGATTATTTATGCTGTCAGTTGGATTGTTGACACAGTAATTACCAGTTTTGTTGATTCTGTAAAAGATATTGCACTTCTGTAATATTGTTTTTAACATGTTTCTTTGTTTTTATATTCAAAGCAGAGATGCAGTATTGAGGCCCTTCGGTACTCATATTGCTTGCAGCTGCTTCGATTTTTACCTATTATAAAGGTTTGCTTTTTCAAAACAGTTACTGGGTAATAAATTCCTATGATACTAACCCATAAACTAGCTACTGGAACAGTAAGCAGTACAATTTCTTCGATACCCATGCCTGACAGTGAACCAGTGCTGCATTGTTTACAGAGTTGATACTAGCGTTTTGTTTATCTCTAACGTTGTCTGCATAAAAAAAGCTGTGCTATATTTAAGTTTGAAAAATTAAATGCATTTCTGGTATCGATTTGTATGCAGGTAAAATTGTATGATGTTGAACTTGGTTGAAGCTTTGGTGTTGTTTTTTTTTAATGGTATTGATTTTTGGTGTTGTTTTTAATGCTATTGATTTTGGTGTTGTTTATAATAGTATTGATTTTGGTGTTGTTTTTAATGGTATTGATTTTCTTAGTCTCAAGCATTATGTTTGTACACGTTTCGTCATTTCGTCAGCTTTGATCAAGTGAATAGAGAAAAACTATGATAGCTATATCAACAACTAACAAATGATAGATCTAGTACGCAATAGATCTAGTACGCAACTGTTTATTGTCTTAAGATAATAACATTGCTGCCTGCATTTTACACTCGTGGAATATTTTTATCACCTATCTGAAGACTGATGAATTTAATTGAATTTAGCTTTTAGAAATTATTTGTGCTGTATACAATATAAATATAGTTCATGATCATTTCACTAAATTGTCTGACTGATCTAGTAATTATTAATAAGTGAAATAATATATTCGACTCTTACTGGTCTAATAAATATTAATTAGTGAAATAAAATATTCGACTCTTACTGGTCTAGTAAATATTAAATAGTGAAATAACATCCTCGACTCTTACTGGTCTAGTAAATATTAATTAGTGAAATAAAATATTCGACTCTTACTGGTCTAGTAATTTTAAAGTTATGTACATTTAAACTTGTCCGATTCTGCCACATTAAGATCCACCTCAGCAGTGAAAACAACAACGACGAAGCAAAAAAGACACGTGCTTAAACGTACAGGAGATTAAGATAGCCAGATATATTAATGTGGCAAACGTTTGAAATTCTATGTTTGATGCCAGTTTCGAGTATTGAATGTCACCTACAATTTTCCGTCAAGGCCACAATCTTTTTGTATTAATAAATCAATCACCACGTAATTAAAATGCCTGCCAGAAATCACACACAAAATGTAAATAAATTTAATTTGGAAAATTCTGTGTGTACTATTTCTCAGCATCTCATGGATGCAATATAATGGAATTTGGACAAGGAATACACCTATAGCCATCCTGATGTTACATAATATACCTTATAAATGACTTACGTCAGTTTGAAAATGAAAACCTAATCGACACATTCTTACAAAAAGGAGCTTCAAAACTACAACATTTTTACATCTTGATGGACCATTCACAGCATACAGTGCAATCTGTCATATTTCATCGTGTTTTAATTTTATAAAAAAAACAAACCCAAGACAAGTAAAAAATCAAAACGCAGAAAGAATCTCCTGCTGATGTGTTTGAATAAAAAGTCTTTAAAGTCATTAGTACAAAAAATCGACATTCTGAATTTTGTATTGATTTATTACAGTTATTCCTTTACATACATTTTGCCTATATTGTATTGCATTAAAGTACTTTACTAATTAAGTTTAGTTTAGTCACTGCACCTGTTTAGCATTTGCTATTACCCTAATGTTTCTCAGCTGGCTTGTTGCCATAACCAGAGTAGACTTATTATATCAAGTTGTTCCCATTGCACCAGCTCCGAACCAAGTAGTCTAATTTACATTCTGTACAGTAAGATAAAAGCATATTAAGACAACAGAGAATGTTATGAGGATCATATGAGATTGCTCCTCTGCATGATTTACAGATGGTACGATTTGCATAGTCTCTCTCTCTCTCTCTCTCTCTCTCTCTCATATAACTACTATGTACCTGCATGATCGCTTGCATGTGCTTGTTTTTTGTCAGACAGCTAACATTTGCAAACATACTGAATTTTTGGGGTGGGTTGCAAATTTTAGCACCGACTATATATATATATATATATATATATATATATATATATATATATATATATATATATATATATATATATATATATATTTATATATGAAGAATACAAATCATATGGCGAATAACAGCCGTTTCAAGCGCACTGGAGCCAGCAAGGGATCACGTGTGTCAGGGATTGATTGAGATAAATGCAATAAACTGACGACGAACAGTGCAAAACTAGCATCTAACTAGCCTGAGCGCTTTCGACTCTTAATGAGTGTTTTTCAAAGGCATATACAAAACATAGACAAAACAAACAAATAAAACACTAAAACCGTTGTGCTTGCAAAATTCTACATAGCTGTTTCTACATGAATTAAACCTTTAAATGTATTATGTCTCAACCAGCCTATATAAACTTGTTGTGGATACTGGAGAATATTTGTATTAAGCTAGAAATCGATGAGCCATATCGACATCTATGACTTTGTGTACATTTATGTTATTGAAATTATATCCCGGATATTTCACTCTTATAGTAGTAATTGGAGGCTACTAAGAAAATTTAGAGAAGTTTTGAAAAGAAAATGTGTCGGCTGCAAAGGATAATTCCACTTGCGCATGGCTGTCTTTTTCTAATCTTCTTGGTTTAAACCGCTTGGTTTCAATGTTCTAAGGCGGCGTATCCAGTAAGATTCCTTTTCCTTCCTGGTTTCGGAACTCCAGTTGGGGTTGTTAGCAATTGCGATAAGTGTTATATCACTGAAAGTGTGGCCAGGGGAGGAGAAATGTTCTGCGACCGGGCTTCTGTGCAGCTTCTTTGTCATCCAATCAGATCTATGAAGGTTAATCCTTTTGTGTGGCTTTTCAGTTTCTCCGACATACTGAAGGCTACAGATCTTACATGTGATGAGATAAATTACATTCTCTGTTTTGCACGTTTTGTTTGGACCATGTATGTTTAGTTTTTCTCTAGTCACTGTGCTAGTAAATGTCCTGGTTTCTATCATGTGTTGACAGGTTTTGCATCTTTTATCGCCACTGAGACCAGATTGACTAGGGTGGTCTTGACTAGTGATTGGCATTAGCTTCGCCCTGACTAGCATGTCCTTGAGGATTTTTGGTCTCCGGTAGGCTACTACAGGTTTGTTCGGAAGGATTAGCTTTAGTACGTCCGACGATTCCACGATGGGCCAATGTTTCGCGACGATTTTACCTACTTTGGGGTTGTCTGGATGGTAGGTCAGGATAAATGATACCCTATCAGCCTTTTCCTTCTTTCCATATTTTAGTAGGTCATCGCGGTTTGTTTGTTTAGCCCTTTGGGTTGCCTCCGCAATCAGGTCTTTGTCGTAGCCTCGGTAAATTAAATGTTTAGATAGCTCTTCAGACCTTTCTAGGAATGTTTCATCGTCGCAGCAAATTCTGCATATCCTCAGTGCCTGGCTATATGGAATGTTCCTAACGCAGTGTTTTGGATCACAGCTGGTTGGGAGGAGATATTGGTGTTTGTTGGTTGGTTTCGAATAGATGTCTGTATGTAGTTTGTTTTCCACCAGTCTGGTTGTTGTGTCCAGGAAAACGTGGTTTGAGTTGGAGATTTCTGCCGTGAATTTTATTGAAGGATGGAAGTTGTTTGCCTTTGATATGAAGTCATCCAGACTTTCTCTTCCATGTTGCCACTTCATTTCTGGCATTTCACTTCATATATATATATATAATAACATGGCGTTTAAAGTGTTGGCATAAAGCAATTTGATATACCAATACTATTGGTATATCAAATTGTGATCCGCCCATGGCGCAATAATACGTATACATAAACATTCTTGGAACTGTGTGCTGTTGGGTCTATTCCTAGATCAATGATGAATTTCCACTTATTAATCATTAATGAGGTATGAAAATAACGATAAAAAGTAATGATAATCCCCGTTTTCTAAATGAATTTAATATGGTGCACAATTTAATCTCAATCCCTTCTTTTTCCGTTTTCCCCTCCCATCTCATGCACAAGGGACAAAATATGAAGTGAGAGAGAAAAATAAACTGGGCTGGATAAAAAACCTTGAAACTGAAATTGCACCAAGCAACCTACAATATCGTTTTTCATAACGGTATGTTTACATTTCCCTTGTGACCTATCTAAAGGGTTTATATAATCAATGATACAAAGTTGCAGTTGCCGGTGGATACAGTAAAGTAAATGTCTTGATTATGGGGCACATATATGTAATGTATTTAAGTCTTTGTTGATGTTGTTGTTGTTTCTTAAACCTATAATAAGGTTCTAAAAATTGATTATTATTAATTAAATATGAAAATATTCAAAGGCCGTCCTCTCTCTCTCTCTCTCTCTCTCTCTCTCTCTCTCGATTGATCTTGACCATCGTATCAAGACAAGAGCGAAAATCCATGAAAAGACGAGAATAGAGGATTTTCGCTTATGTAATACCACAACGTCTCTGGACCTATGAAGAATGATGGTAAATCTTAAGTCAAACCGACCAAAGGAAAAGAGAGAGAGAGAGAGAGAGAGAGAGAGAGAGAGAGAGAGAGAGAGAGAGAGAGAGAGAGAAACAAATTTATGGTCGGTAGTAATGTTAATTAAAGCACAATAATCACTTAGATCAACTTTAAATATATTAAAATATTTTAATTACATCTTGTTGGTTCGTCATGTCGCTTAGATTCTATTCCACGCTAATTTCCTTCCGCATGTATGGCAATGCATTGATGAGCGTTCAGTATTCAAGAATCAATGTGTCTGTAGGCCTACCAGTAGTGCTCCACTTTCTTCATTAAAACCATCTTTCATGTATAAACCATAAGTGTAACTTATATTGATGTAATCAATGTCAACAAAAATAGAAACTCAAAAATGAAAACAATCAACTTATAAATATGAAAAGGTGATTGTGAATATGCACAAAATGAAAGAACTACATTTTGTAGCGGACACACTCGCCAGGGCTGCGAGTTTATTCACCCAGTCAATACACAGTTGCCTCTCGTCAAACTCCGTGGAAATGGCAAATATATGTATTTGTATGTGATAAAAATAAAGTATATGTATAGTATGTACGCTGTATCAATGATATACCACTCTTTGTTTACATTTTTCATTAAAACGAAACTCTGCAAGCCTCGTTTCTTTCTAATCAAAAATGTATACATATCGCGGTATATCATTGATACAGCGTACATACTATATATATATATATATATATATATATATATATATATATATATATATAAGAGAGAGAAGGGGGAGGGAGAGAGAGCAATTCTAGAAGAAAGACAAACGAAAAGCCCATTAAAACTCTGCCAATTCTTTTATACATAGGTTAATGCACGAAGAGAGAAAAACAGCATAAGCAAGCAATGAAAAACAACAATAGCCGCAACAGTTTATAAATGTATGATTGTCCTAATATATTGCTTACTTTGCAAATTTTCACCAGAATATTTTGGTTTCATATAATTTCTGTCTGCCTGTGACTATCAGGAAGGTGCGCGATTAATTTACCAGTATTACCAAACTAGCGCCCATTTTATATAAATTTAAAAGCTTGACAAAGAGAATGAATAATAAATTATTTTTTACATACTTTTATATAATAAATACATGTCTATCTATCTATCTATCTGTGTGTGTGTGTGTGTGTGTGATTACAACGCTAATCCGTTAATCGCTGTAGGCTATAGAGCAATGGAACGCTCCACTTTAGCTTGCATGTCAATGTACAATTCCGTACAATCAACAAATTGATACCAAAATATAATCCTTGCAAGATTTCGAACAGCTGAGTTCATGTTTCGCATTAGCTGTGTGTTTATCCTAACGACTAAATTTCCTTTTCGCGTGTTTAACTTTGACACGTTAATTATTATAATCGAATTATCTACTTCATTTAGATCAATGTAATGCTATATAACGTGTTGTATAGCAGCTTCCGGACCTGCTTTTTGGTATTAATGAGATGCTAATGAAATTGCAGCTACCTATCAACCACAAACGCCACGCAACAATCATCAGCGCCTGCTCCCCTACCCTCACGAGCCCAGCGGAAACCATCGAGCAGTTCTATGCGGACCTCAGTTCTGTACTGTGCTCATTTCCAACTGACGACAAGATCATACTACTGAGGGACTTCAACGCCCGTGTTGGCTGCGACTATGGTCGATGGAAAGGTGTGCTTGGCAAGCACGGTGTCGGTAAGATGAACAACAACGACCTGCTCTTAGTCAGCAAATGCGCAGAAATTTGACATCCTCATCACAAACTCAATGTTCAGAATGGCGAACAAACGCAAGAATACCTGGATGCACCACAGATCTCGCCAATGGCACTTAATCGACTATGTAATAGTCCGCCAGCGCGATGCCCAGGATGTCCTCAAGACCATGCGAGGAGCGGAATGTTGGACAGACCACACACTTGTCCGAGCTACCCTAAAGCCATTGCCCCACATCACCCAAGGCGTCCTAAGCTTGTGCGCACAGCCTTCAACATTGTCAAACTCAAGCAGTCTTCCACCCAGCTCGATTTTCAGAAGAGCCTAGATGATAAGCTGTCTACCAACGGACCTATACGTGGAAATGCCTCCGAGAAATGGAACAAGCTCAGGGACATGATAAGAGAGACAGCTATGGAAAGTCTGGGCATCAAGAAGCGAACCCATCAAGACTGGTTCGACGAGAACAACGGTGCCATTAAAGATCTGCTTGCCAGAAAGAACAAAGCATTCATGGACTGGCAGAATGACCCAAACTTCATCCCCAAAAAAGACCGCTTCAAATTGCATCAAGCTGAGGCTCAGAGAGATATCCACAAGATGCATGACCAGTGGTGGGAAAGGAAAGCTGATGAAGTGCAACGCTATGCCGACACTAACAACTCCAAAGAGTTATACAGCGCCATCAAGTCAATCTTCGGCCCTTCAAAATCTATCTCTGCCCCCTTGCTTGCTGCAGATGGCAGTATTCTAATAAAGGACAAGGCTGGCATTAGGGACAGATGGAAAGAACACTTTAGCCAGCTTCTAAACCTGCCCTCATCGGTCAGCCAATCTGCTGTTGACCAAATACCTCAACAGCCAACGCACGACCAACTGGATGTTCCGCCAACGATAGAGGAGTTGAGGACGGCCATTAAACAAATGAACTATGGCAGGGTACCTGGAAAGGATGGCATCCCAGCGGAGGTGTGCAAGACTCTCAGTGAACAGATTCTGGAGGCATTCCACGATGTGCTAATCAGCATCTGGATGGAAGAGGAGATGCCAGACGACCTCCGCGACGCATCAGTTGTGACCCTCTATAAGAAAAAAGGCACACGTGCGGACTGCAGTAACTACAGAGGTATCTCCTTGCTCTCCATAGCTGGCAAAATACTTGCTCGCATCATTCTCAACAGGCTTATTGCGGCAGTCTCAGAAGATAACCTCCCCGAGTCTCAGTGTGGTTTTCTCCCAGACCGCAGCACCGTTGACATGATCTTCGCAGTGAGACAAGTCCAAGAGAAGTGCCTTGAGCAGAACATTGATCTGTATGCCGTCTTCGTGGACCTGACGAAGGCATTTGATACAGTCAACAGAGACACACTGTGGGTAGTACTCAAGAAGCTTGGTTGTCCTCAGAAGTTTACCAACTTCATCCGGCTCTTCCGTGATGACATGACTGGAGAGATTCTCTCAGACCGTGAACCCTCTGAGAAATTCCCCATATCAAACGGTGTCAAACAGGGCTGTGTCCTCGCTCCGGTACTGTTCAACCTCTTTTTCACTCAGGTACTGCTCCACGCCATCCGTGACCTTGACCTTGGTATCTACATTAGATATCGCCTGGATGGATCAGTGTTTGATCTCCGTCGCCTAACTGCAAAAACCAAGACGCTAGAAAAATTCATCACTGAAGCACTCTTTGCTGAGAACTGTGCCCTCATGGCCCATGAAGAGATTCACCTACAGGCAATTGTATACAGGTTCTCTGAAGCCTCCAATCTGTTTGGACTCACAATCAGCCTAGGAAAGACAAAAGTCCTCTTCCAGCACGCCCCAAACACTGTCCCTTTACAACCCTGCATCACCATTGGCGATACGCAGCTGAAGAATGTGGACAGTTTCAAATACCTAGGCAGCACAATATCCAGTGATGGCTCCCTGGACAATGAGATCACTGCGAGGATCCAAAAAGCCAGCCAAGCACTCGGACGACTCCGAACCAAGTTCTTGCAGCAGAAGGACATACGCTTGTCAACAAAGATGAAGGTGTACAATGCAGTTGTCCTCATGTCTCTCTTGTATGGCTGTGAAACGTGGACAGTCTACCGAAGCACATCAGTCAGTTGGAACAATTCCACCAGCGCTCCCTGAGATCCATCATGTGGATCAAGTGGCATGACCGAATCCCCAACCAGGAAGTCCTTGATAGAGCCAACACAACAAGCGTCGAAGCCAAACTAATCCAGGGTCAGCTTCGTTGGACTGGCCATGTCATCCGCATAGATCAAAACAGAAGCCCAAAGCAGCTATTCTTTGGTGAGTTAGCCCAGGGCTACCGAAACCAAGGCCGCCCTCGCAAGAGGTACAAAGACAACCTCAAGACGCTCATCAAATGGGCAGACCTTCAACACCACCAGCTCGAGCTCGCTGCCTCAGACAGAAGTCACTGGCGAGCCCTGACCAGAAAAAGCCAGTCCCACCTTCTAGGCTGACCGCCGCCAGCTTCTTGCTGCAGCTCGTGAGAGACGTCACAGAGCTGCGTCCCAGCCACCCCCAACCACCGGTATCCCTTGCTCCACCTGCAACCGCCTGTGTGCATCGGAATTTGGACTCCAGAGCTACATGTGCGTCCATCGTCGATGAGACCGCACAACACGTCTTCCTCGGCCCCCGAGAGACTATCAAAAAGAAGAAGAATATAATTATCTCCTTCATTTAGGTCAATGTAATGTTATATAACGTGTTGTAATATAATTATCTACTTCATTTAGGTCAATGTTATGCTATATAACGTGTTGTAATAGAATTATCTACTTAATTTAGGTCAATGTAATGCAATATAATGTGTTGTAACAGAATTATCGAACTCATTTAGGTCAATGTAATATAACGTGTTGTAATAGAATTATCTACTTCATTTTGGTCAATGTAATGCTATATTTGAGCTACAATACTTAAGTTAATTATTTTAAATATATTTGTTGCTATGGTAACGATGAAGCCAGATGAAATGTTAATACCTTGTGTCTGGTCAACTTGGATCCTCCTTTTCTTAAGCAAATTATGTGTAATTTAAAGAAAACTGTCGGCTCCCTTGGTAAAGAAATTGTCGTAGATGAATGTATTGGATTCTGCAGGAACGTTTCTAACACTGAGAAATGTCCCGTGTTATTTTGTGTGTGTGTGTGTGTGTGTGTGTGTGTGTGTGTGTGTGTGTGTGTGTAAAATCCTGAATCTTGAATATTTCAATGACGTACCTTCTCGCCCATACAAAGAAAAACACACACTGTTGATGGAGACAATGCCTTATCATCCGAGGCAATCCTAATAGTGACAAGTTCTCAGTATTTCAGCAATCTGACAATATTATTATGATGCCAGTGCATAAAAAATGAAGGTCGCCCCGTTTCAGTGTCCAAAGTCCCTCCCGATCTAAAGACTCCCACATGATAGTCTGGGCTATTCAGTCTCTAGGGGGGTGGGTGTGGGTGCGAGGAACTGGTCCAGGCCATGGCCTCAGTTTGTATCTAGACTATGTCCATTTCTTGAAAACTTTGAAAAATGTTGGAAATAATATTATCATTAAGTTTCATGCAGTGTTTTTTGCATATCATTCAAGTAGTGTTAAAGTATATTAACAATGTTTCAAATTAATATCGTACCCATGTTAACATGTATGAAAAATGCACGTACAAACCACACTGTACCTTTGTCTGTCTCCTGTAATTTGCCTATCCCACACGAAAACGAACCGTATGGTAGAGTGACACGCAAAAGGGTCTCTTTACTGACTGAATCAAACGCTTCCTTTCTTCTTGATTGAGGCCGATTCTTTTCCCCTATATTTAATTACCTTAAAACGACTGTCGTTGTCAATTAAAAATGTATATAACGTGCGAATGATACAAATAAGTTTTAGCTACTCATCTAATGACCACACATCACAAAACTCTAATTTCACACATGCGTGGTTTTCTCTTGTTTCACATTTGTATGACTTGTTAGGAAACCATTCTGAGCCGAATATTAGTACCTCACGTCACGCAATACAAAAGATGACCCAAATACCTAACAAAAATATTTCTCCTATTTCAAAGTACTTTAACCACATACTATCCACACATCAAGTAACCCTAATTTCACACATGCGTGGTTTTCTCTTGTTTCACATTAATTGTCTTATTAGTAAGACTTTCCTAGCCGAATATTAGTACTTCACGTCATGCAATACAAAACTCGATCCAATCAACTTATGCAAAGAATTATTTCTATCTCAAATTAATAAACACTCATAACTAAAAGTATCCTGGGAATTCTCTTTAAAGAAATTAGGGGGGGGGGTCCAGTTAATGAAAGTAGACCATTCTGTCAAAAAGTTTCATGAATAATCTACGTTATGACGTCTGATCCTTGAAATTGGTTAATTACTCGGTCTGAGAAATATCTTCCCAACACTAACTCCCCATAATCTAGCAAAGATATAAACGGAGTCGTAAATATAAATAGCACATGCCCTATGTTTATTATAATTGTTAGTGGCTTTGTGGGGAAAGTCCGTTCATCCATAGAATGACAAGACAGAAAATGATAAGTTTCGTGCAATCTTTCCTGAATCAAACATTAGGACAGAGCAAGAATTGTGATAAAAAAATAAAATCGAGCTTTTAATAGTCTTTGGAGAAAGCTTAGAAAATAGGAATAAGAAAAACTTTGAATATAGGATGCCCTAAAAATGAAGTAAAAGACTGCAGCAGGAAGCAGAAAGGATGAAAATTTCGTAAAATTGGAGCTTAAGAACTTTAGAAGTATCAGCATACTGATTCATATAATAGTTCTTGTCTTTAAGTTCAAATGGAATGCCCGTTTTTCTCTGAAGTGCAGATTAAGTAAATGAACGTAGTGGATCATTTTCTGAAACAAGGTCAGTCGATTGTGTCCTTTACAGAGAGACATGAAACATATGTCTATGGGCTGATGTTTTCTTGATTTCAGTAAATTATAACTGTACTGGATTGACATCTCATTTAAAACCGACAGACAACTTCATGTAATATGTTTTTCGCATTTTTCATATCGTTTTCTTCATAATCTCTATCAGCTCAATTCAGAACAAAACATTTGTGCCATGGCAACAGAGAGACTAAAGTCTCTTAGAATATACGCAGCATACAGATGTATGTTATATTTCTTTGCCTTGCATTTCAAGATGCATTGTTCAAAATGGCTATTGGCAAGTACGTGCTTTCGGAGGTGAGATTGGTGTTGGGTGCTAATGATCGGGGTGTAAGAATGCTCCCACTGTATCGCAGACAATCATAACTTTTTCAGAACTAGCACGTTCATTAAATGAAAGTAAGTTGCAATATATTGATCGACGGAGTAGTCTGTACAAGGTCAGCTAGGAAGACCCAGTACGTACGTACGTACGTTGCTTACCTATGTAACCGTTGATTTGACTGGATGCATACAGAAAAGTTTCATTTGCGATGTCATAATGTTACTCGTACGTCTTACAGATCATTTAAGTGGATCAGGAAAACACTAGCAAGAAAGGTCGACGTTAAATCAGTTTTTTCAATGAATTAAATCACATAATTTCAAAAGTTCAAAATAATAAGAAATATCTTTCACAGAAATAGAAAATGTGCTTGATAGCAAAAATAAACAAATTACGTTTTCCTCTTTCTTACAAAGAGTATCCAGTAAATCTTTGCCGGAAAACATTAATAAGGAATTCCTTCACACACCTCCTCAAATAACGGCTGCAATTGCCTTATTCCATCTGAGCGGATCATATATGTATAATCTAAAACACGAGTGCTCAATCAAGGTTGACTCTTCTGAGTTGAGGGTGGGGAAATTCATATACGCTGATTCTTTATCCAAACTTTATACGGTACAATATACTAACTGTTCGGATAGCAGACCTTGATCGTCCGTCATGGTTTCTTATTGGATGCTAGAGAACTATCCTAAAGACAGCGGGAAATAATGTCCAAATGAGAGCTGACGAGTATTCTATACGTATATTACAGAATTGATGATACAGTGCGGTAATATTTACACATCAGTCTGATTAAAACCAGATTTCCAATGTCCTGTGTGGAGATTTGGCAAACGCCAATAAATATTCTCGTGACTTTTGGAATTCACAGTCCTATTACTTTTAATAGCTTATCAGATAAAAAGTTGCATTTCGTGTTATGCCGAGTTATCGTTTATAAGGCTTGTAGTAGTGACATTATAACAGTTTTAGACTGACCGAACGATTACGATCCTGATCTCTAAATCCTTTATAACAACCATTATGACCTTTTCCCTCAGGATTTATGCACACGAGTGTAACCCGTGTGAACACCACAAATGACGTTCCCATGAAGGGCCCCAGTCAGATCAAAATACACTGGCAAACATGCTGGAAGACCGATCAATACATACATTCAAGTGTTAGACAAGTATACTGCTGTGCTCTGCGATTGTGAATCGCAAGTTCCATCCTTTGTATAAGACCTATTAAATCAAGAAAATTGCATATTTTTGCGTGCCTTTAATTTTCAAGAAGGAATTGAAGATTTCTTGATGTAAGCAAGAAATGGAGTTTTCTTATATGCTTAATATTTTCGAGGTGAAATTGACTGTTTCTATCTTATACAAGAGACGGTTAAATTAACAGCAGTCGATTTAAAAAAAACCACAAAAACAACTCGGATTATTGTTGTTGGAAGTGCTGACCAATATTTGAGACACAGAATTACTATTACAGGACGACTGCTCCGGTGGCCCAGTGGTTAGAGCATCCACCTCGGATGCGGGAGGTCGTGGGTTCAATCTCCGGCCGAGTCGTACCAAAGACTTACAAAAATGGTACTAACAGCTGCCTCGCTAGGCGCTCAGCATTAAGAGGTTAGTGTTAGGACTGGTCTGCCTGGTGTTAGGATAATGTGACTGGGTGGGACATCATGTTACATGTCTGCTGCATGATGCCCCAGTGCTAGACATCACTATAAACTGCCACACTGCAGACATAGTAGCGATATGGCTGAAACATTGTTAAAGTTACGTTAAAAATCCAAATCACCCATCACACCATTACAGGATGATGTAGCAATCTTTAATATTTGACGTAAAAGGGACCAATCATGCTCGCGGAAAACAATTTTTTTCTTTATTATTGAGGAAACGTTGAGCTTAGGTAGGTTGTACATGAAATTAAAGTTAAATCTAAGGATGTACGGTTGAGTTAATTTTAAGTACGGACCACGTCTAATATTTTGAGAAGCAATATAGTTTGAAACAACCTTTGCGCCTTCAAGTGTGACCCCTGGCAGGCTAGAGGTTCACCTGGGTTTGCAAATCCAAACCTCTCTAAAAACGCTAATTAAACACGTATGCTTACTGTAAGAAATAAGTGTACAACAGCTTAATCAGCGGCATGCTTATAATCTCAAAGAAATGCTGATCGACAAGAACAGCCCGAGCGGAGACTGTTTCGTTTTGCGTGATAATATTATATTAGACAATTACCTTGGTATATATAATAAATGGCGAAACTTTCCAGATTAATACGCATAGTAATTTGAAGCGATTTTTAGTCTTAGCTTTTGCGGAAATCTCATTGCCCGAACAATGGTGTATTTGTAAAGCCACAGAAAATATTAAATGGCTATTTTTTCTACATGCGTCAGATAGATTTGTCTAAAAGGTTAAAAAAATGTATGATTTTTCAAATAGTAACCGGAGCTTCTTGATAAATTAATCGAGTTAGGAATTATATTGGAACAAGAAAGACATACTCTCGGTGAAGCTTATGACAAGAAGCATAAAACGTCATTGTATAATATTGTGCAACCAAAATGCAAGTTGCTGACGTTGACTGAGCCACCCAACAAAGACACTGAATTGAATAATGAAGATAACATTGAAATACCTAGTGACAACAGTGAAAATTTACCATGAAACAAATTAATAAGAGATGCTTTCAGCATGATTATACAGCAATGGCATCCACACCCAATTTCTACAAAGCACATTATAAAGGGAATAAATTGTCCGAAAGTATTGTAAAGTCTGATGGAGCAAAAACAAAAGCCGAAATATAGAAGCACTTCACCGCGTTTGACTTGATTGGATATAAATGGACAAAGCCTCGTCGTATTCAAGCTGTTATCAGACTCGATTGACTGATCATTTGAGCTAATTTGGGCTGACACCATGTTGCAAAATATTATATTCAGGCTTGCAAACCAATTTCATCACCCCGGAAAGAATTAGCCTGTTTATCGGCTGTTTGGTCAGTTTGACTTAACATCCTTTGGTCGGTTTGATTTAACTTTTACCATCATTCATTAGTCCAGAAACATCGTTGGATGACACAAGCGAAAATCTTCTACGCTCGTCTTTTCATATGTTTTCGCCCGTATGTTGCTACGATGGTCCAGAGAGAGAGAGAGAGAGAGAGAGAGAGAGAGAGAGAGAGAGAGAGAGAGAGAGAGAGAGAGAGGGGGGGGATTTCGATGAAATTTAGCAACCTGTTTAATTTATTTAGAAGAAGCAGAGTATTAATATTTTATCGTTATTTTATTACACGCTAATGATTAATCAGTAGAAATTCATCACAGATTTAGAGAATATAGAAGCGATAGCTTACTGTTGAAATACAACATAATACTGAAACAATATTTATATAAGCATATTCAGTGGCGTACTAAAGAGAGAGAGAGTGAGAGATAGATAGATAGAGATAGATAGATAGATAGAGAGAAGCCTTTTCATATTTAATTAATAACTTTTTTAAAACATTATAATAGGTTTAAAAAAAAATAAAAAAAATAACAAAACATTAAATACATCACAGTACGTGTACCACGTAACCGAGAAATGTACCGTATAATATTGACAGAGTTTGCAACTTTGTATCATTGATTATATAGACACTGCAGATAAGTCCCAAGAAAATGCACACATACCGTTACAACGAACCATATTCTTGTAGGTTACTTGGTGTAATTTAAACTTGAAGGTTTCGTCCACCCCAAATTCTCTTTCTCTCTCACTCCAGAATTCTGCGTATGTTTTCCGTTGTGCATGAGAACAGGCGGGGGAACAGAAGCAGAAAGGATTGCGATGAAATTGTGTACCATATTCAATTCATTTAGAAAACGGGGATTATTAACACTTTTTATCGTTATTTCCAAATGAGCAATGTGTAGAAATTCATCATTGATATAGAATCAGTAGCACATGGTTGCGAAAATGTTTATATATGCGTATTATTGTGCCATGGGCGGATCACAATTTCATATACCAATAGTATTGGTATGTTAATTTGCTTTATACCAACACTTTAAAAGCCATGTTATTTTTAAAATAATCTCGCCACGGCTACATTCGCGAATACGTGTTCATTCGGAACGTCTCGCGGTGGCACAAAGCAGTCTCAATACAATTATCAAGCTGTACTCGAAAGCTGTTTTAAGATAAAACGATTAGAATGGCTGAGCTGGACATCGTGTTGGCGGAAATACAATACTACCGACGTCTCCGAACACAGATATGGAACCGGGGCGTTAGCTACCCACAACAGGTAGCTGAATTGCTGACGGTGAAAATCAACTAAATTGTTACAGTGTTTATTGATGTACCTGCCCGCTCACAGCAGTGTGTTGATCTAACTGGGGCGCCTCAAGGGAATTGTACTTCAGGGGATCACATGCGATACACTCGTGTGCATAAATCCCAAGTAGAAAAAAGTCATCAGGGTATAAGAAGGGGTTTAGAAATCAAGAACCATTATCGGCCAGTTGGTCTCAATATCCCATAATGACACAAAATTGTAGATCAAGCCGGGTTGAGATTGGATTTAGGGAAGACACTAACAGCAATTTGTAATTTAATTTTGATGAATCCGACACCATACTCCTGTACATGAAGTAAAACAATGGATTTAACAGAATGATGCGGACTGAGGTCAACAACGGATATAAAGAAATGATATCTTTACTAACTATTCAGAACCGGTAACTTCACCAACAATCAAACGAGAATCGACACATGGAACTTATAAACAAATATGATTAATATACGGATCTATCACCATGGATGATCAAAATACAGAATTCAACACAAATATGAACAATTTATTATTCTACCACCCAGAGCGATCAATGGATAGAACTTATATACAAATACGAGCAATGTATGGTTCATCCACAAGTTAGATATACGTATAATCGATTTTCACCCGTATAATTGTGTTGACTTATATTTTCACTCATGTAGTTATATTGAATAATAATGATTCAAAAATGGGACATATACATGTCGTGGTGTCCAACTGACGATCACGATGTATTTCAGGTTTCACACCTCTCGTCGAATGGTCAAGGAGCCACCACGCACGCCCCGCCCCTCTCAGTCCGCCAAAGAATCCCTCGAAAACATCTTATTCCTACAGACACACTGGTCCCTCACTGCGAGTAAACTAATACTATCCTCCTGGCCAGTGTCATGATCGATCCCAGCATCCGGTTGCACGAAACCCTACAGAGTTCTACGACTCCCCGTCAAAATAGATAAAAATACAATGATCGAGCCATATAGTAATACTTCAGACACGGTTAAATGCATACAATAATATACTTTACGCACATCAGTTGGGTTCGTTACACGTTAAATCATTTTTTCATAACAACCATACGAGATTATTATTGTAAGCGCGTTCAAACAAGAAACTGTGTCTGACGTATAATCTCACTGGATTATAAGAACTAAAAACATTGCTCATCATTCTATGCGTGCAACCTATGATTGACTTCAACTCGCCTTTTCAGCTATAAAACGGTTAACTTGAAACTAACTATAGTCCATTTGGTATCATGGCGTTATGTGACAAATCTGACTTTCTGAACAATTTGGAATAAATTCCCAAACATTCAATATTGAAAACAACGCTTTCACATGAAAAGGTTAGCAATAAAAAATAGAATTTTATATTTGACATACCTTTACAGCTGAAAGTAGTAGACTATAATGAGGTTTCTCTGTCTAAACCGTATTTTGTATTAGGACAAAAGCATAATTACCCCCTCCCAGCCCCTCCCCCCCGTTAGCCTAAACAAATATGAAAACAACTTTGTTGAGGCAACAAAATCTATTTCATTATTGATTACCTAGCTCTAGGACCTACTACTGAATCATCATAGTCGTCACACAAAATAGGGTTTGGCTTAGAAACGCTCATTATACTCTACTACTGCGGGTTTTACTTGAAATCGCTAGCGATTTATATGTATATTTTCACACAAAATTCCAGTCCACTATTAATAACTCGCTGAGATTTTCCACATGTCGCATGTCTGATGCTATTAATGCGCTATTAATAACTCGCTAGGATTTTACAATCAAATCAATAATTTACACAGCCACCTGTCGAGATATTTTTGATAATCACATAAAATTAACACGAAATCACTAGATATTTACTGTAATAACCAATCTAGAAAATCCACCTTGCTAAAATCAACGCTATCAGACTTTTTATAACCCAACGCAAATGTATTAATTCCATCACAGCAGTATCATTTATCATCAAAATTACAAAGACCAGATTTTATAATAACATCTGTTTCAATTTTATGACAATTTGATCTTATTGCCATCATCTCAACATAACTAGAAAATCCGTCTAACGCAGCTTTATAATTATCGAATTCTATCACCTTACCTACCACATATTTTTTAATCCCTTAGCTCGTTTCTTAACTTTATTATCAGCTAATTTTCTATAGGACATTTACTACGCAATCCGATAAAGTCTACGATAGGAACAAAGTTTGTCTCATCCATAAAATTTCCTATTACTTTTTTATTATCATCACAGTAAAATCTGCTGCTTTTTGCTAATCTGTACGATCAAACATCTCTGTTATCGTAAAATTCTTGATAAATATCGTCAGATTTTATCTTTTACATAAGCGAGTCAGTATCTGTAAATAATAGCTCTGCATCAGGCCACTTAACCTTGACAAAACTGTAATGAAACTGGTACATTAGCCATTTTGATATCTCAAGTACTGCCATACCGACATAAACTAGCTTATTTAACTTCGGATTAGTCTTTCTTCTTTGAATGGCTACTTGATTTTCATTAAATATTTTCATACTATTAAAATCGTCAGATGCTACAAATTTATTACGACGTTCCACGTTATTGACTATCTCGATATTGACTCGCTTTCTAATATTTTCTATGGTCTTGTCAAAGTCGCAGTTATTTATAACTTTGAAAAAGTTCTTTTCGAATTCTGTTTTGGCAGCTGCTCGTCGTGCTGTATTTAAGTGGATGAAGCTCTTCATCCACAGTGACTGATTAAATTTTAGCACACGATGAACTTTTCTTAATATCAGACCATGATCAACTGCTTGCTTAAGATTTTTATAGTGTAAAACTTATCTCCGTTTGTCAAGCAGATTAGAAACTAATTTTTTAACAACAGATTTACCACTAGTGCTAGAACTAGACAAATAATTTCTCTGCTCATTGGATAATAAATTGTAATCTATCAGCATCGACTCTGGACAGAATAGATAGTCATTATGCGCATCGTGCAGCTCAACTGGATAGTCAGTATCAACTTCTATAAAATAACTAACATCATCCGGTATAGTTTTATCAGTTTCATCAAAAAACTGTTTTACTGTGATCCACCTAACTCGACCGACCGGCATAGACTCCGATAGACCGTAGCCATACAAATTATTGGCGTCTAGATAGGCTATAAAACTTGACGGTTCTGTACTATCATAGTGGGGTAGATATTTTTTATTAGCCCTGGCATATTTTTTTTTGTTATGACGCTTATTCCGCCTAGGATTCCACGTTCTATAAAGTAAGTTGAACATATCATGGTCTGGTAGCAGCTCCAGTTATATTTTATTGTGTTTCAGTAATGCGTCCCAACTTAGTCCGAGTGTGGAATAGTACCACGCTGGGTCAGTCCATAGTTATCAGCCCTGACATCTCTGAAATTTTCAAATATATCTGCGAGCAACAGAACGTCTGTGATAAGGTACAGGTCATGATAATCTCCCACGTTTTTGCAGCCGAACGAATCCCAAATCGATCGAGCATAGGCATAATCGTCGTCGGATACATTAGAAAAATTTAACCTAGAATAAAACGTCTCTTTGTCAGGTAGACAAGTTTCATCAAATCTGCTCCAATCGTCTAGACACTCGTAGAGAAAGATACCTTTTTGTGTCAATAAACTGCCAGCAGTTTCACCGAACTGTTCAATCAAATTATTAAATTGACTGCAGCCTTTGACAAGCTCGTCTAGCGATGCCACCATAAACTGTAGACTATCAATAAATCTCAACTTGCCTAGAGTCACTGACATACTTTTAAGTATTATTTGGAATGCACTTTATTTTATTGTTGTTACTAATTTTCATGCGGTTTATTATATCTTTATTACCGAACGCTTCAACTATGGTACGAGCGTCATATCCTCTGAAATTATGAAATACAACAGGGACGAAATCGGGTGGGGTATATTTTAAGCTGCGTTTGTCATGTGCCGGTCCACGATATTTTCTAGTAATATGGCAGTGATCTTTTACCTTATATTGAGGCAAAAGCGTGCCCTCACAAATATAGCATATTTCTACTTTGGAAAATTCAGCTTCTTGCTTTAATGTTCGTAGTTTAATTTTTTTTTTTTATTTTATTTTATTTTTTTTGTATTAGCGAGCAACATCATGATGAGATCAATATCGTCGATGAGGTTCCTTAGCAACCAGACAGCTGGTTCATTTCCACGGTAAATTCTTACTGGTTTTTATAAAGATTTATAAACTGCACAAACTATCTTATGCGCCGTGCCACAGGGAATATGCTCATATATTTTCCTTGTCGAAGATTTATCAAGGCTATTTTCTGCTCCTTGCACTGGAAGTAAAATTGACTCGATATCTGCATATACTATAAAAGGTACTTTTATTTTGTGCCTGTAATTCGTAAATTGGAATAGTTTTTCATCTTCACCAGGCATAGAGATTTTCTGAACATTAGAATAATATTCGAGGTGTCGATAAATTATATGTTGGGAAATACAGCCATGCAAACATCTGACACAGAAATATTTCTTTCCCTTATGCTTGTTATACTGACCTCAGACTAGCCCATTAAAGTTTTTTATCCAGGTGTAATGACCTTTATAAAATAGTAAATTTACTGGCTGCTGACATGCTAAATCGCTGATATATCTGGAATATATCTTTTGTTTGTCATCGACACCAAATATATTAATACTTCCAGGTAACAGGAGATTGCTCTGTTTTTCGAATTTTGGAATTTGATTCTCCGCAACGGGAAAGACAATCCCGCTAAAGTTTTTAGATTGTTAACATAACCAATATAATTTGATAAGGATGGTCTCGTGCAGGAAATAACGCCGACAGTATGGCCCATTGGAAGCATATATTGTCATAATTTTTTATATCAATGCAACATTCTGAGTTTTTGATTTTAGTCGACAAACGAGTTACCTCGCAATGGACTATATTTCATAGTGTACAAAAGTATTTCCATTATCTTTTCAAACTTCCAGCCAGACCCCGATGTTGTGTACTCATCTATTTTTTCCATATCTCCTGAAATACATTATCTGACAACTACATTAAATCTGTCCCTTTTAGGATTCGATTAGCTTTTGTGTAATATAAGGATAGGCAAATTCCTCGCCTTGCTCTGACGTAGACGTCTGATCAATAAAACCATCCTTAGCTTGTTGTGGGGATTCCAGAAATATATTACTTTAGAAAGCTTTACATGGAACTGGACTATGATCTTTAGACCCTTGTGCGTGGCAAGCTGGAATATGATTGTTGGCTGAAGCAGATGATATAAGTTTGTGCCGGAGAAATTTGTAAGTAAACGTTTATTATTAAATAACCAAATGTTATCAAAACCAGCAAATGAGGCTGCGATTTTTATAGGTCGATATCTCTCTGTTAAACACAGACTTTTCTTTGCTATGTCGGCTAGTTTCAACATTCCTATATCTACTGTTTTATATTTCTTTAAATGAGTGTTCTGTGAAAATTGTCAATTAGAGATTTGGGAAAGCTATTATTATAAGATGAAAATTTATACCAGATGCCGATGGTCATTAACAACCTCGCAAGGTGCCAGGAAATATTTTTGGTTCATCCTAGATATAACTTATTCGCCGGCAATGAACTGGAGGTTGTGATAAATATAAAACAAAGAATGCAATTGGTGTCCTAACGCCGGCGGGTTATATGATGAAAGTGAAAGGCGCTAATGATAGCGAATACGCCTGGATGTTCTTACACGAATTTATCTCGACTTTGTTTAGCGGTGATAATATTCCAGACGGAATGAGAGTTTATCATATCAACGGCAGTGTTATTGACAATAATATCGCCAACTTATCGTTACAAAACGAATTTGAACCACATCTGATTTATAATTTGTACGAAACTTCTGACAAGGGTATTATCAGAAATACTGAACCAAGAAATAATATCGGAAGCATCGATAAATTTGGTTATTTACATGTAACGATTCGAGGAACTAATACTAATCGAGTTCGTTATAAATCTCACAGGTTCGTGTTTGAAGTTTTTTATGGGCATATTCCAAGTGGTTTAGTTATTGACCACTTTAACAATAATCGAAATGACAAGAGACTTCAGAACTTGGGCCTTGTTACACAACAAGAGAATACACGACGAGGTAATGCTGGAAATCCTAACAATTGCAAACATCTAAGACTGGTAGTATCAACTAACTTTGAAACTAAAGAAGGAATGTCGTTTCCTTCAATCTATACAGCTTCAAAATATTTTAGAGTTCATCCACAATCAGTCACATTTGTCACAGATGGTATCACTAAATCAGCATTATTGAAAAGATTTAATGTTAGAATCTTCTTCCGATATAAATCGCCTGCTATTTAAAATATTTGCGACGTCGCTATTCGTCAAGCAGAAATTGAGATATTAATTTAATATTTCTTTGAAGTATTCGATAAATATGATCAAGTTCTGTGCTGCTTAAGAAAATTAAATCTCTGTACTTCAAAGCGAGCTATCACGTTACTGTCACCACGAAACATATTTCTTAGAGCCTGTTCTAGATGAAAAGGATTTACAATATTAGCTCGAGTAACAAATCTGTCCATATTTAATATTTAACATAAAATTGCACTCCATCATATATCAATTTTCAGAGTATATTTTAGATTTTCCCTTGTCAAACAGCAGTGGGCCCATTTAAAAAAAAAGTGTCTCTATCATATCGAACAAATATTTTTTTTTTTTTTTATATTTCTCAAGTTTTGATACCTCCGAATCTGGCAGAGTAAGGACCGTATTCGATGAGAAAATTCACATATTTTTTTGTTTTTTGATCACTCATAAACAGCTTGACAGCGTCGAATAAGAAGTTCATATTTAAGATTTTTGCTGTGACTATTCTTTTTATTTCGTCCGGCATTCTATTACAGTAAATTAGATAAAAGTTTTATTGTATTAGATGTCTCAAACAAATTTCTTGTTTGCGAAAAGACTGTCAGATTTTTGTGCCGATATTGATCGTGTTACAGAGCATTAGGATTCGACAAATTCCAATACTGACGGTCATGTTAAACATCCCCAATTTGACCTAGAAACATATTTATTTCCTGTCCACGAGGATAATTTTGCAGATGAGCCAGGTATAGTACATCAAGACGAGCAAGTTTATATCGCAGCAAAATCGTGGTATAATGTAAAATATCACCTCGCTATAAAGTTAAAAAAGTTTAATTTTACTTCTCTGAAAACCAGATATTCTGGGAGATATTAAAGCCCTTTATGAACCTTGTACAGTTAGAAGTTTATGGATTTTCCGTTTGTTAAAAGTTTTAACTTGATGCGAGAGTGCACACTAACAATAACACGAAGAGAATATTTAATGTCCATTGTGCATGCCAGTGAAATGTAAGTCTGTCCTTTTGAAATATGAAAAGATTTATAGCGACTGGATTGCTAGCGATTTAATCAAAGATTTTTTATTTCACTAGTTGACATCCAACTATTAAAACTATCGCAGTAACTCTCCATTTGACCAAACTTTTCTTTCCTTTTCTTGTTACGATTCGCTCGATAATAAATATATCCTGCTCTGTCCGCTGCAGTTCCTGTTCGTAGAAACTTCCAATAATTTCTTCTCCCGCTGAATCTTGCAGCTTGTAACTTACAAGTATTGTTGTTAAAATTTTACCCACAACGAATATTTCCTCGGACCAATTAGGAGTGAATCTTTTTCAAACGTTTTCTTCACCAGTGAAATTCTAACTTTCTCACCCACGGTAAACTTATGTCTTCTGTACATATTCTCGTTCGCCAGTATTGGGTTATTAATAGCTTCGTTTGGTGACATTCCAATTTTTTGTGTTTTGTGTTACTGTAATCCGACACGATCTCTGGCAGATCGTCGACGTATCTGTTAGTGTTTTGGGCTGTAAGTTGCTTTTTGATCTTTTCTTTTAGCGTACGATTAAATTTCTCTACTACGACACTTTTCCCTTCGTTTCCAGTGGTGTATTTGGTGATGTTATTTTGTTCCAGAAACTGCTCTAATTGTTTATAAAAAAAAACTCCGCTCCGCCGTAGTCTGTCCAAATTTTATTCGGTTTTCTTTCTGTGCTTATTATAATATCTCGCATCGCATAAGTTATAGTTTTCCCTGTTTTATCTGCATCAGGTAAACTAAACGCGTATTTGCTAAAAATATCAACTACCTTCATCAGGTACTTTTTGTTGTCATTATGCTTTGCAATATTTGACATATATGCTAGATCTATCGCACATATATCATCAGCCGAGTTTGCGACAACCTTTCGTCAAGGAAATTTTCTTTAGGTCTGTGAAGTTCATGTGCGAGAGCGCTCTGCGGTCCATCGTCATAAAGTACATTTTTATCGAGTCGCGGCTTTCCGAGTCCAAGTTTATATTTCGCTCCAATAAAACCTTGTACTACCTTACGATCAATTCGCTCATTTATTCCCTTCGGTCTCATATTACTTAGCTCATCAAGCATAATACGGTCGCAACCAGATTATCGTTTTCATTGTCACGGTAACATATATCATGTCGCATTGCAATTCATCAACCTGATTGTACGGCTCCTAAACTTGGTATAGGATTGTCATTTTCATCAAGTTGTTTGTCGAGAGGGTTCCATGGACCTGTATACCTGTGGCGTGGCAGGGTCCACCCATGTTTGAGTTTCCGTAATTTACCAATTAACTTATGAATATCTAAACCAGATCCGATTACAGCCCGTTGATTGCAACAATGGCAATAAGTTACTATTTTATCTTGCTCGAGACACAGATTGTGGTCAGTTTTAGTCACACGCTTTGCTTGCAAACTGGCCTTGAATTTTTGTTATAATTTAATCGTCGAATAAAATAGTATTAGAAATTCTTGGCATTCCCTGATCTCCAGGTAATAGTGGGCCACGTTTGAGAGACATACTCTTTTTGCGGCCACAGTCAGCACAAATACTTTTCATAATTAGTCTGTTATTTTTGGTAGTTTCCATAGTTTCATTTGTATTTTCCGTTTTACTTCTGCACTTCAGACAATACGTAGTCATTTTCATATTTGCTTGTTAGATAAAATTGCAATTTTATCGTTCTACAGGCTTGCTTTAGGTGCAAATTGTGATATAAATTTCAGAAAATCGCCATCGGAGTGCTTTGCACTCTGTGACATTGTCTGATAAACATAACGCAGCAATATCCACAAGCTGCAGCTCATAGTGGCTGTAGTTGATTAGACGAATAATTGATTTTTTGTACTTTTGGGACGCTAGCACGTACTGTTTGATAATATCACTTGGTGGTAGCCCAAACGAATCAAAATAATTGCTTTTATAAAGCGCTACCCAATGCGTACCAGATCCATCGTTACAATTTTGGATATTTATTACACAACTTCTCCCTCCAGGTTGAATTCCGAGCTCATCTTTAGAAAATACTCCTTGAAATCCTCTGACATCTTTCAGTTTATCTAAAATCTCAAAGTTGTTTAGTGGTTGCACCGCAGAGTGATCTACCTCCTGGTACAGGGTAGCATTAATCCTCTCCCACGACTTATCCCCAGCAGACTGGGAAGTAGACTTCCCGCTATTTCTGCTAGCAACGGACCTATGAATCCACCTTGGACTGCTTTCTAGTTAGTCTTTTGTTTTTTTTACTTGTTTTATGTTTCTTTGTTGTTTTACGTTTCTGAACGTTTCCTGTTTTACTTGAAATCGCTAGCGATTTAGGAATTTTGTATTTGTAATCATTAGACCAAAGTGACATGCTATAATAACTGTTTGATACTGTCACCCGACACAGCCTTCTTCGTAGCCTCGGATACGGCACCCGAGGAAGCAGCTATCCCCAGGGTAACGAGTACTGGCAGTAATTTGGGTAGCAACGTTTTCGCGATAGTTGCCAATGCAGATCCCAGAAAACCACCACGCACTGCTTGCGATCGAGACATTGTAGCAACTTGCGCTGCTGATATATTTAAAATAAAAGGTTTTTCCAGTCTTATTTTATTGATTTGCTGCTGTGTCAGTATTAGTGTTTGCTGGCAGTGGGTCGCTCTGTGATCTTGCACCTGGGGTTCCGAAATCTATCTTTAGCGAAACAGACTGTCGTTTAACAGTAGCTTGTGCTAGTTTTTCTTACTTGTCCCGGCGATAAATTCACTTCTTGTGCAATGAATTTCATTCAGTATTTATTTTCCTTCTGCTGCATAAAATTTGCAATGCAGTAATTAGGCCGCTTGTTAGGCGGATCAATATATTCTGCCCACTTGTTTGATGAAAACATTTCAAGTGCAGAGGACCTGGTAGTCAGTCTAGACAGAACATCAGTACATTCCCACCGCACGCATATTTGAAAAAAAGCACTTCAAGTGCTAAGGACCTGGTAGTGTTTCCTAATCAGAAAATTAGTACATTCCTACCGCACGCTTGTTTGATAAAGTTATAACCCAAACACTTCACACTTTGCATTTAGACTTTGACGGTCATCCTGCCCTTGTTAGAATCTATAGTTATGAATCTGTCTGATACAATTAACGCGTAAGCATAATAATTAATAGCTCCTGGAACCTGTCCAAGTGTCCACGTGACTTCAATGTCTGACATCGATCCGATAGCTCCTTCGCTGTGCTTACTGACATCAAAGTGAAATATCGGATAAGTGTTCAAAAACTCTTCGATTAAAATTTGAGATCCACTGTCAGCATCTTGATATTTTTTGCATAGCTTCTATACAGTACATGTAGTCTCGAGATACGTCTCTTTCAGCTAGTGCTGCAGCATTAGCTGCAAAGTTACATTCGATCGCTCGTTCTGGATACTGCTTAGAATTTATTCTGACAAATATTCGTCTGACATCTAGACTATGAAATAGAGAATTGTTTTTAAGCTGACTTCCACGTGTAATCTGTTGTTGAAACACAATAAATACATGCCTTGGAAAATGTTCACTCGGTGCAGTTGTTACTCGCCATGTGTTATTGATCGAATTTGGAATTGCGGTTTGATAAACTTTGTTTTGCATAAAATGTATCTTTCTTGTAAATGCTGTTAACATAGTCTCAAGCTCGATTGATTTATCGATAGTCGGAACAACAAACTGAAAATTATTATCAGCATCAACAGGTTTAGCTGGACCAATAACACCAATAGCATTTCTCATCAGACAATCGTTTTGATCAGCTCGGTAAGGTATAAGTGTATGTTTGATACCACGAAATACCTTATTAAAGTCTCTGCAAAATCTGATTATTGTACTTGCGTCAGCATCATTGTCATTTGATGTGAATTATCTGCAAACGCTCTTCGTTTAGAGTACCCGTCGTTGTACGCTCTATTTCTGATAGGTGTACGTGTTATTCTGTTTACGAAAGGTGTCAATTGTGTTGATGTAGCTGCCGCACCTAGTGCAGGAATTCCAAGAATAGTATACACAGTTGTCAGCAAAGTTCTTACAATATCAACATTTGCGTCTGCAGCTGGTGCAACAATGCCAAGATCTACAGCATTATTAATAAGAAAATTTCTCACTAAAATTAGATCATCACCAGCAGCAGCTCCAGCTGCAATTTCATTAAAATTATTTGGGCTAAATTCAGATGAAACATCTCCAGCTCCAGTATCTTTTAACCACAACATATTTGTTGCAACAGATCTCGAGTAATCGTCGCTGAATGAAACTACATTAAGTAGTACTTGCAATTGGCTAGTGCATTGAAATATCTTCTAATGTGTGATTAGCTAGTTGATATCTAGCGCTTCTAAATAAACGCCAACCGTTATTAACAAGTGTCACTTGTGTACCCGCAGGTACTACTGCACCAGCTTCTGTTCTTACACTTCCTCGTACTTCAAGTCCGGCTTTGTGTGGTAGCAAAAACACGTCCTCGTCCCTTGTGTTAAAAGTTCGAATCCCTGTTTTGTTAGGTTCGTTAGAATTTTCATCGAGATATTCAACATGCTCAAATTCTGATGTCGAATCGTCTGTCAGCATTTCCTCGGTGAGATCAAGGTAATTTTTGACAGACATTTTTTTTTATCTGTTATTATTAGACAAAAATTAGAACGCCGCAATATCTGGTCGGTCAGGTCTAGTTTTAGTTACTAATTTTCTAATAATCTTTTCACTCGGCGGAGATAGCGGATTTTTTTGTCGTTTTTGTCAGCGCCATAGTAGTTTCTGATGTTGGTGATATTGCAGAAGTTGCTTGTTTTATATCTGCTATATTCGGTGGCCCACCCTTAATGTTATCAGCAATCTTCTGCCCAACTGCTGAACCTGCTGCAGAAGACGCTCCCGTGGCAAAAGCTTTAGATGCGTCTAACGCGATAGGCGCAAGTTTATTTTGTAATTCCAGGTACATTTTCAATTATTTTAGAAAACATATTTCCAATGTAACCTCCCACGATATTCCTGTGATAAATTTTTCGTTGTTTCATTTTGTTACACAAAACTGACTCTGATCAGTTAACTGTGGCAAGCAGAGCTCACTGACCTCAAGTGTAGATAATATGTTACAATTTCGTCATTAATATTTAACTGCCGGCCGGATTGATCAGTTAGTGTCATCGTGATAGCAGGTATTTGATTTGCAACACTAACAGAATAGTAGATTATCTGTCTTGGATTTACTTGCATTAGCGAACCTGGTCGTACGTCAGGAGAAAAAGAATAAATAGTTTGACCTTTACTTCCACGTGCCGTATACGACCCGCTGACAATAGAGCAGTTTATTAAAATCGAATTACTTCTGTTATATCAACGGGTAACTCGCCATCGTATAAAACTGAAGCACTTTGCGATTCAGTAGAACCGTATTGTTCTCTAGAAAATCCTAATAACGGACCGATGCTGTTTGTGGTGCCGAAATCAACAATAAAATTGTTTTTCAAAGTGATTCTGGCACGCAGTGTGTTATAGTTTGGAATTAACTCAAAATTAGCTGATGCAGATTCAGCTTTAGTTGTAATTAATAACTTTATTGCCTTATTAAGATCTGTAACGTTATTAGCGCCTTGTTGTATCTTGACTGAAATCCAAGTCCGGCCAGCTGGCTGAATAATTGAAATGTAAAAACGTTGTTCAAGTTAGTTCTGATATTTGCCATAGCGTGCGAAGCAGTAGCTGATACTAGTCCTATTTCGTATTGTTTATCGCTGTCAAGTTCGATTGGTGGATTATAAATAACAGAAAAGTTTACACTCTCCGCCGTAGTCTGTGATGAATCTAACAGTGACGTTGTTGATAACATTCCTATTTTATTTGATAGATAAAACTGAACTGCTAGCAGTTTGTGCTTTGCAGTTAGCGAATCAGATCGCCGCGAATTAATTCGCCGTGATAAGATTGTTGTGTAAAATATAATATTCGTCCGTTGTTAAATAACCGTTTGATCTGAGATTATCTAAAATTTCATGAATTTCGTTGTCAATTTCTGTGTTCGTATTTCCGGCTTCCTTTGATGCTATTAATAGCATCAGTCTATCAACTATCTCAGCGGTCGAGTTATAGATTTTAATTCCACGACCTAATCTTACAGAATTGTACTTTTTTGCTAATGTAAGTAATTTAGAATTCCCATTATATTTTTCTGTCGAATTTTTTATATTTTCCAAAATAGTAATATCTGCTTCAGCGATAATACTTTTTCGGTTTTAATTGACAAGATTATGCGCTTCCAAAAAATCTCTAGAATCATAGATATTATCACAGTATTCAGATTCATTCAAAATTTTTATATCGCTCAATAACTCGATGTATCTATCAATATCCTCATCCTCCAGTTTCTGATATTACCTACTGTTATAAGTTTTTCTGTTTCAAATACACTACTTTCCAGATCTATAATTTCGTCATCTGTAAAATCGCTGCCAATGAATTTTTCTGCTTTTTCAATATCGCTTTATCGAATTTGTTCTTTTCTAGTGTTGAGTTCCTCCTGTTTTCGTCATTCTTTATCTCGTTTTTCATTTTTGATCTTTCTTCTTCTACTCGAGTCACCCTTCCAATTTCATATAAAATCTCAGCCTGTTGTTCAACAAGATCTCCTATTCGCTTAATAATTTGTTCTGCAACCTTTTATTTGCTCCTCTGCAAGAATACCTCATAATCCTTTCTTTGATAATTTTGCAAGATCTTCCGGAGATACCGCAGAAATATCTACTTGTTTGCCAAGTACTGCTTCGGTTACTGGCCAGAAAAGTCTGGCAGTTTCTTCTGCCGTCTGCTGTAGACCTCTATGTTCCTCCTCAACCTTCTGTTTGAAAGCTGCTCTAGTTGCAACAAATTTCTTTAGAACCTCTATTCGTTTTTCGTCCATTTTTTGGGGTTTATTTATTTTGTTAGACTAATTCTAGATGTTTACCGTAAGACCAGCTTACTGATAGATTAATTTTCACAGTCCAAAAACCTGTCTATTCCGCATCTGAACATACGATTTTGATCTCTTGTTAACTTATCAAATAAAAAGAGACTCTGCCCGCCATCACTAGTAGCTTTATGATAAAGTTCGGCAAATTTATCCTTTAATGCACCCCCGCACTGTTCTCTGGCTATATTTTGTACGTCGATATTGTCTTGTCCGGCAAATATGATTAAACAGCCTGTATTTCGCCTGATGAATCGATCAATATTGTGGAAACCTTGAGTAAGGTATACTGCATTACATTTTCTGTTGCGGGATAGGGAAAAATAAGATTTTATCTTGTTCATTTCTCCATTGCTGAGCGGGAAGTCATCAAACACAATTATTTTATGTTCGTCAGAATCCAACTCGGCAATAGGAATTAGATCTTCGGGTTGTCTTATGATAAATATATCGTTGCCCACGCCAAATTAATTTTTCATCTTTTCGTTATATTCGCTAAGCAGTTTGTACTTATCTTGATGTGGATTTATTGTGTACATATAAACTCGATCGTAGTAGAAGAGGTCATTAAGTAATAAATTCCTCAGAAGGTTAGTTTTGCCCGATCTAGTTCGTCCTACGATCAGATAATGGCAGTCTGGTAGGTCATGGTTATGCTGATGTTTGATTAATGGCTCCGTGTCAAAGTTGATTATCCTCATTCTATACCAGGTATTCCCAAAATATTATCTCGCAGTAATAAAAATAAGAATGAGCTATTACACAAAATTTGGTACATTAATTGACAGCTCAACGGAAAAAGAAACTACGACCACTACAGCTGGTGTAGATTTAACAAATTATATAAAACAATCTGGAGATACAATGACTGGTAACTTAAGTTTGTCAGGTCAGCGAGTGCTAGACCTTGAGACAACATATCCACCAATCAACCCAGATAACTTGCAAGCAGTAAGCCTTGCCAAACTCAGTGTTGTCAGGTGAAAAGATGACTGGAAATATCAAAAAGAGAAAGAAATGATTGTAAATCTTGAGACTGAATCCCTCCCCCCCCCCCGTAACATAAATAACTCACAGGCTGTAAACTTTGCACAACTTAGCTTGGTAGATAATTCTAAGTTGTCATTATATGGTGGGACGTTGATTGGAAATCTGGATACAGGACTGAATAAGATATCAACTATGGCAATTCCATCAGCGGTATCAGATTTAACAAATAAAAATTACGTCGATGATATGATAGCAAAGAATATTGAATCACTAGTAGCAAAATCCGGTGATACCATGACAGGTTTGTTAAGCGTGGGTTCAAATAAAATAACAACTACTTATAATCCAGTCCACGGATTTGATCTTACAAATAAATGTTATGTTGACGCTGAGATAAGTGCAGCATCGGTAAGTATAATTACCAATTATCTTAAAAAAAACCCGTGGTACGGTAACAGGTGCGATCGATATGGTTGATAATAAAATAACTTCCACGCATGTGCCTGTTTCTACATCCGATCTTACCAATAACCAGTATGTGGATAGTGTTACCAAATCGATTGCAGTTGGTGGTATTACAAAAACGAGCTAAAAATAATGTTGGTCACATTCCTCATCTCGCAGATGCTATAAATAATCGTTGGGGTTTTATTGCAACAGCGTCGAGTTATTATCAGGAAAATAATCCAAATCATGCGTTTATATTTAACAGCCTTATACCTGGCGAAAAGTGGACCACAAACGGAGAAACAAGTCATTCTGGATCAGAATACAGTGTCCAGAGGCTGTAGCAGTATGGAAATTTCGACTATAATGTATAGGAGATGATCTTTCTGGAGTAATTAGTAATTGGCTATTAGAAGGATAAAATGATAATGCACTATGGACTAAGCTGTAGAGTAAAGTTACTGATATTAGGTCTTATCCTAAGCAGTTTACACTTGATCCTGCAGCAGCTACAAACAATTATTTGTATTTCCGGCTTTATGTTTTTAGAGCTTCAGATTATTAGCCAGGTTTGACGATGTTTCAGATATATACACTTGACGATTTAATGTGATCGTAATATATAATGTTTACTGATCCTCCATCGATCAGAGTCGCAAAAGAGTTTTACAGCGCCATACTAAACCCTAAAATGGAGATTGAAATAACTGATGTTGATTCGCTAGACCCGGAAAGTGCCGAGGAAGCAAGAGCAATAAATATAATTGCTCGAATGTAAAAATTAACTTTGCGTTTCCCCGGTTTAACTGAGAACAGCGATAACTTTACTAGAGTTGCTTGAATGAGAGGCCCTCAACTGAAATACGCTATCAGAGACTTTGATATAATTAGCAAATACTGTTCTGTAAGTGACTGCGAGGAAAGGCGGCTGAAGGTTGAAAAATATTTGATAACTACGCTGCTTGAGCTAAATAAAGAAAATGTTTAGACGATTGATAAATCTAACTTTGTAAAAGCAAAATTTCATGGCGGTAAAAAACCAGAGCAAGAGCGACTAAACAAGATTCATGACGAGCTTGACAAACTAGCTGAAACAAAGAAACATAAGTTTCTTAAGAATCGTAAGCTCAAGGATACATTTGCTAAACGTCTAGTATTTCGTGTACTCGGTATGGAATATTATGATAAAAAGACACTGTTAGAAATAGTAGATAATAGTGCTGACACTAACCTAACAACAGCATATCTAGTTTTGATAGACTCTCTCACCGGTGATATAGAAAAGTATGACGTAGATCATATTGATGTTGCACTTAACGCAGTATCAGAAATTGAGAATAGGATAGAGTTATATGATGATGTCGGACGAGATATATTTTATCAAGAGCTTGACGAAATTACAACTGTAAAAAATATTATTGACGAAGATTATGAAATACATAATAGTTCTAAAGAACTGCGTTGAAAAACTATACAAAAGAAGCTGTAAAGTTACTGACAGAAGTAAAATACAAAAATATCAAAGAGCTGATTGCTGGATACCTAAATCTACCCGCCATAGATATAGGGGAAGCTGATATTCTCAGTCTTTTAAGTTTGTGGAACAGCATATGCAATTCTCAGGCAGCATCTGGTACTTAAAAAAATTTTAAACTGGGTCAGTTATCTTTTGTTGTTAGTTAAATCGACGAAACAGAAGATATTTATCACGATAGAGTTAATGATATTACTGAAATACCAACACATTTTGACCCTCCATTTTGATCCCCCGTTTTACCAGATATAAGATATGATATCTCATCTAAAGTGTATGATAAGTACAGAGAGTTTCTTGCTGATCCTCTCAATAAAAATTTAGTGCTCTGATCGATAAGGTTTCAGCTGAAAATACTTTTACTACGGCGATTGAAATAATTACAGAAACAGTTTCATAATGATGAAAAAAAAAATAATATACTTCAATCATATTTCATCAGGTCTGCAAGACAACCATAGAGACGAGCTGATCAAATGCTATAAATATTACCTTAAAAAACTTTACTGTGTCAGACAAGCTAGAATATTTTATAGTAAAATAATAAGCGCTGAATTATATTCCTATGATACTAGCAACTAGTGGAATTATTTCAGTGTGGGGAACATTACCCAGTACTCCTTATAGTGTCGGGGATAGTTTTGTTTTATCAGTGATTAATAAAAAGGTCGGGCCAAAATGCGAGAATAAAAATATGTCTTGTAAAATAGCAATAGCGACTTATAATACAATTCTTAATCAACTTCGAGCTTATATGCGTGGTAAGAAGTTTATAATGTTAGATCTGATACAGGAACTGCGAGTCAAAACGATCGTCTTGTGGATATGATACCGAACAGAGTTGCGAGATATGTAAAACGATACTCAGTAAAAAAAATTTTAAATTGCTTGCGATTTCATTTCAAAAATAAGGATAGTACAAATTTTTTGTGAAAATAAGGACAGTAAAATTTTGTGTGAAATATAAAAAATAATGGAAGATATTACAGCGAAAGATATCACGTTCAAGATGAAAAGAATTCTTTTCCGAGGTAAGAATATGACAATTATGCTTCACAATGAAAAGTACAGCACGTATTTCAGAAACATAAATAAGATAAAGCTGTCTCTGGTTCGCACAGAAAATTCAGATTATTTAGTAAGCTTACCTGGGTCACAAACGCACTTTCTGATGCTATTAATAATCTTTATAATCCAATATCTCAAAATAAATACACTAAAATCACCGTGGATGATGAATTGAAAAAGTGTTATATCGATAAATTCATAGTCTCACATGAAAATTTCTTCAAAATGATATAACCTGGCTCTCTCATTAGTGGTAGGGTTAATCTGTACTTGTTCTGTCATGACGATGAAACCTATATAATAGCAAAAGCTGAAATTTTAAAAATATCTCGACAGGTGACTGTATAAAAAAAAAATTTGTCAAGAGCCGCCATTGTGAATCAGACTATCTCGAATGATGTAAAATTTATACGAGACCATCCTCAAAGTGTGTGTATAAATTTTTAAAATCCCAGCGAGCTATTAATAGCACATTAATAGCATCAGACATGTGACATGTGGAAAATCCCAGAGAGTTGTTAAATGCGGATTGGAATTTTGTGACAGTGATAGATATAGCAGAGTGCAAAGCACGAACTGCTAGTAATTTTGTGTGAAAATATACATATAAATCGCTAGCGATTTCAAGTAAATACCATAACAGTAGACTATAATGAGCTTTTCTAAGACAAAACCCTATTTTGTATGACGACGATGGCGATTCGGTGTTAGGTCCTAGAGCTAGGTAATCAATAATGAAATAGATTTTGTTGCCTCAACAAAGTTGTTTTCGTATTTGTTTAGACTAACAAGGGGGCCTGGGAAGATGTAATTATGCTTTCGTCCTAATACAAAATAGGGTTTTGGCAGAGAAACCTCATTATAGTCTACTACTGCTGAAGATTGTTTCCGGAAAGTGGACAGCTTCCTAACAAACCCGTTGTATTGTGATCATACAGCGAGATAAGCGTGTTTCGATCGTTAGTCACTTTATATTGCATCACCTAGTCATGTGACATTACGTCAGACGTCAGACAAACCTATCAGTCGTTACCTTTTATTATAGGGTATAGTGACATTGAGCCGATCTATTTATATTTTAAATATTTATCTTTACTAACGACATGATCTACATAATAGATTACACTTTAATGATTGTTACAAGAAGCCGATCGCTTGTCTGAAATAGAATTCAGTGACCATTCCGTCATACTAAAGTGTGCACGAAATAGCTTCATCGAACAATGCTGTTTACTCTATAAGTACCCCGGCTGTGGTGAAAATCCACAGCCAGAGAACTCTAGATAACCGGTTTCTCACTGCAGGTACTTTGAGCGAGAAGCAATGGGTAAATCAACTGTTTTGAAATAGTTAAGGCTAAAAATAAACCACCCTCAATTAACGTTGCACGTGCAAAGAAATCTGAGTACATTTTCCTTCATATATAATGCATAAACATCTTACTACACGTATTTCCTTGACAATGATATGCTCCGAATGACGCGTATCACTTTCAGAATTTTGAAAGCTGTGATTTGATTGGCGAACTACAATATGATTTCTTATCGGTGTTCATCCGATCTTCACGTAGGACTGTGGAGATTTTATTTGAATCAGATTGATTTACATTTAACTTTATAAAAAGTTTAAGTAGGAAACAAAAACAGACAGCATTTTGTTTAATAAAGCAATGATATCACTGTGGTTTTATTGTGCTACTTTATTATAACCTTTGAGTGTTAAATATATCGCAGCTATAAAGTGTTTAAGTCATACGAACTTAAGTCATGATATACAGGGGTTCATATAACAGCGATCTCTTTTTAAAGGTGTAAATTCCCTTTCTTATCTATATTACCATAATAAATCAGAATGGCCTTATTCCCATTAGTGCTACTAAATATTGTACGAATGGTGTCGTGTTTGTCAGCAAATACAGCAAGAACGTAAATTCTTTGGTCTCTCAAAAGCAGGAAATTTCAATCATGCGCACGATAATGATTCTTCTATTGTTCCTTTTTGACTATAAAATCATTCACCCTATTATCTAAAACATTTGATGTTGCGGTTGTAGAGTATAACTTACTTAGATTATAACATCAAGGCATTTACATCTGGCACTTAATTAGAGAACCGATGCCTGTAATCTCAATGTTCATTAAGATCGGCAAAATGGCATCGTTGAACTGACATAAACAAGGTCGAATTAGTGCATTATTTACGTATCATCAGCGTTGGTGTTTAGTAAATATATTTTTTTTACCATCTGTACTTGCTTATATATCGAGTCCAACTGCAAACAATAGGGACTGTGCTCTGAAGTCGCATAATTAGCTGGAAGATCACGTTCTATGTTGTTTGTTATACTAATTACTTCAAACAAACTGCACAGACCCAGATCTGCCGGCGCATTATGTAACGGCAGATCTGGGTCTGTGCAGTGTAGAGTTGGACACGACTGATGAGGGAATACTGACGGTAACTATGATGTTTCCTGCATGACAAAGTGGCTGATCATTATTCTTTCTAGTTCATTTGCAATGCTACAATAGAGTTGCATCTTTCTAGTTCATTTGCAATGCTACAATAGAGTTGCAAGCTTTACATATACCATTGTTGAGGAGCACTTATCAATATAACACAATACAAATCGATAATATTGTATTGGTTGGAACACTTCCAGTCTACATTTTGTAA
>JAECUM010019159.1:0-38176 GCA_016617855.1 Megalonaias nervosa | reverse complement strand
AGTGCTAGACATCACTATAAACTGCCACACTGCAGACATCGTAGCGATATGACAGAAAAATTGTTAAAGCTATGTTAAAAATCATAATCACATCACATACTAGTATAGTTTATTCATCAATGTTAAGCTGTTAACTGTTTTGCATGTACATTATGGTTGGTCAGGGAAAACACTTAAGGGTGACTTGTTGACAGTGTCTAGATACATGTAATTTAATTTTTGTAAAATCCAGCTAGCTTGCTCGAATTGTTGAATTTGGGTTGGGATTGAGAGCATAATATCTAGCAATTAAGATGTATTTATTCCATAGACAGTTTGTTTTTATTGTTATTTTTTATTCATTTTTTAATGTAATTAAGCTGTTTGGCAATGATAATCCACCACCATCTTCAGTACACCAGGGGTAGAATATTGTCTCACCCAGCTCAAATTGGCAAGTGAAAATTTCCAACAGGCGAGTGAATTTTCTAATTAACTAACCATGCTCATTCAGGGCTTATCATTGTTTCCCTTTTATATAACGGATGTTTTGTCAAGAAAACTGTTGGCTTCATTCATTGAAAGTCCATACTGCCACCAGAAGTTTGTTTTCCATTTGCTTTGATCAGGCTAATTCAGATGCTTAAATTTTACTCTTGCATATTTCTGAAAGAGGAACAGGTGCATGGTGAAGCTGTTTGCATTTGCAGGAAGCACCTTGGAGAATGTCAGTATAGCTCTATGCTGCTTTTATGTACTGTGACTGAAATTTATTTACATGTAGCAATTACACACATCATCCACTATCTAATGCAGACACCTGCTCAGAATGTTCCTCCCATGTGCTCAAAAAAGAGTTTGAACTGGTCCAAAAAACACTAACAAGAACAGGTATTAAAACAGAAAATGGATTTTCCAGAGTAGGCAATTCCAGTTTCTGAAAGTGCAATAAATTATAACATATTTAAAAAGTTTCAAAAAAAAGCTTTTTTTCTTTGCAGTTTACCTTTAAGTGAAAATGACCAAGTAGACTTAGCAGTCTTTGGAGAGGTGCACATTTGAAGTAAGGCCAAGTTGTGTACTCCAACCCAGGGGCCCGGATGGCTAAGTGATCTAAGGCACTTATTTTTTCCCAATCAGTCAGACATCTCACCTTTCTGTGGGTTTCGATTCTCAGGCTTGGTCAACATGGTTATGTGTGAAAACTTGCCATTAGCTTTCTGTGGGTTGGTAGTTCTTTTTGGGGTTTTCCTGGGTTCTTCCTCCACCAATACTAGCTGCCATGTATAGCCTATCATGTGCTGAAAAATGGCATTAAACAAAAAACAGCAGCAAATACTCCAACCCAATTTACACCTATGAAAGATACACAGAAATAAATGGAATTTGATGTTCTTTTAACAGTACCTAAGATATGTAATGTCTATTTTTTAAATAACCAGGATTACCAGTGTGGAAAAATTTGGGAAATTCTTTATCTTTAAAAAAAAACTCTAGAACATTAAGAAGCAATACCGATACATGTAAGTGCTTACCAGAGGTAGGGCAGACTGGTCTCTATTTGGTAATTTCTTAACACTGTTGTTAGAAGGTTTACAGTTAGTTCTGTTAAAAAGCCTTTCATGCAGTCTAATTCAGGTTGTTTACATAGTCGATGTGTACATCTCAGTTATAACAGGTTGAGTAAGATTTTGGGTGAGTACAAGCTTTTTTGTACTTGACTCACCGGGTAAGTGGATGTTTGGAAAATTTGTAACCCCTATATGCGTACATGAGGCATTTAAGCTTAAAACAGTGATGTGATAACATGTATTACCCTTATGTCAGTGATTGCAAAACTCATCAATTTCAATCTGATCACCAAAGTTCTGATTTACAGTGTGAATTGTCACTTGAAGCATTATACTTAATATATCTTACCAATAAATGCCTTTAATGCACGATCTGAAATTAGTGGTTGACCATTTGATCTTGGAGGGGATTGGGTGGAGCTAGGAGTTGGGATATTGTTTTCTCATTTACCTCAAGATTTTTTTTCTTCAACTTGTATAATGGTTATATAATAGGTTCTTTTTTCTACAAACCAAGGCAAGAATATTTTGTCAAGCTAATTATGTACTGGAATTTTTTTTTTTATAAAAACCTGACACACACACCTCTCTTTGTCAGTTATTAGTCAGTGGATTGTTTGGGAATTTTGGGTAGGTGACACAGTTGTTGAGGGTGCTCCTGTTAGAGATGTCATTAATGGGAATCCCAGTATTGATTTATTGGTTACAAAATATCCCAATACATCAAGATATCTATTGATCAAGGAAAATAAATAACTTTGGTCAGGTCATATCTGTGTAGTGTAAACAGTTTGATTATATTTGCATAGTTTAATCGATTTTTATGTATATAACAAAATAATAGAGCTTTTTCAGCAGTACTGTCAGAGTTGTTATATAAAAATGTAATTCTCTTTCTTTGACAGTTTAATATGTTTGCAAAAACTGAGATGTCTGGTGGGGATACAGGTAAATCTTGAAATATCAGATAATTCTTACCAGTACATATCTAAGCATGTTCATATTATATCATATCCTGCCATAATGAATTTTGTTGCCCTGGGTTACCAAGCAGTCTAAAGTGCTTGCCTTTACTAATCAGTGACATCTCACCTGTCTGCATGGGTTGTAGTCTTGGGCTCTACCAACATGGGTATGTGAGAATGCTTGCCAGTTACTTGGGTAGATTGGTGGTTCTTGCTGGGGTTCTCCCCAGTTCTTCCTTCATCAGATGTACTGGCTGCCATGTATAGCCTAGCATCTTCTGAAAATAGCGTTAAACCTGCCACCACCACCACAACAACAAGCATAAGGAATTTTCGAAAGAGGAAAAGGGGTTTTACCTGCAGATATCCAGTGTTAGGCACAGTATATCATGCTGTGAGATGCCATGTTTTCTCATAATAACTTTTGTTCTTGACCAGATACCTTTATCAGACTTTGTGTATGGCTTGTACTTTGGTTAAGCAAGAATCTGGTTTATTCTGGGACCAAAAGCTCAAAGATCAAGGTCGCCTGGGCCAAACTGTGTACATAACTTGCACATAAAGTGCTGAAGAAATCTTTAAATTTAGGGTGAAAAGTTCAGAGGTCAGTCTCGGTGATTTGAAAAGAAAATGGTTTCCACACAATAACTTTATTTTTAGTCCATGCACCTAGACCAAACTTTGTGAAAAGCTTGTATTGTTATTAGTAAAGAAACCTGATGATTTGGGGGTGAAATAGCCAAAGAACAAGGTCACAGTGGCTCAAGGTGGCACTCTACAGTTTCATCTTTGCATAGGGTTAGATTTGTAAAGAAAAAGAATTTCCCAGGTTGCCCTCACTGGTTATACTGGCTATTAAAATAATACCTTGTATATCTTAGGTATTGTTAAAAGAACTTTTCTCTTTGTTTTGGTCTTTGATTGATGGGTGTAGTATGGATTTTAGAATATACAGCTTGATCTTACTTCAGATGTGGTCTATCAAAAACTACAAGCACCACTTGGTCATTTTCACTTTCTCTACTTAAGAGATAAATTGTAATAAAGGAGCAAAAAACTTCTTTTATTTTTCATATATTTTGTAAATCAGTTTTAGAAGCTGGTATTTTCTACTCAGGCAAAATTTGTTTTCGATATATTAATAACTGCTTCAGTTACTGTACTTGAGGCTAATTCAGGCTGATTTTTCAAGTAGATGGGTGCAACCATTTTGGTCAACTGTGTGCTAGATCATGTACAGTTTCCACAGGTACAGTATGTAAAGAAATGTCCGCCACAGTACATGAAAGTAACATAGAGGTATGCCAACATTCTTTCAAATTTGCATATTGCAAATTCAAACAACTTCATCTTACACCTGTCACTCTCAAAAGTATGTAATATCAGTATCTGTAGAGCACAGCCCAAAGAAGAAATGATATTTCTGCACAGTAGCTTTCATTCAATACTATGGATAGCTTACACTCGGAGTGAGATAGCCATCAGTAGATTGTGTTGTTTTGTTTCAAAGGTCATAGATCAATGTTAATTTGCTTCATACACCTCTCCCTCGATAACTTGCGCACATCGGGGTCCAAAAACACAGACCGCACTATAAGCGAGGGCGTGAGTTACTGAGGGACCTCCAAAAAACCCGCTAGACATCCAGAAAACCGCGTGGTTCGGGTTGAGGGTAGGGTGAACTGGGCTGTTTAATGGCTGAATCCTCGTTTTATGACTGAGTCGAGAAAAATCGTCAATAAAGCGCTTTTTCTGATGAAGTTGCTCGTTATTATCTATATGTCACATTTATTTTCAAAATGTCCAGCATCTGAAAGATCGATAACATGATTGCAGCTGGTTTCAACAACCAAACACGGTATGCGAGAACATTCGTTTATTACGTCACGGCTTTTTGTTTTGTTGATTAGTCTGGTTCCCGGAGTGTTGTATAATAGTATTTTACGAAACTAGGAGTGTACGCAGCTGGGAACCAAACTAACTGTTGATACACTACCAAACAAGATTCCTTTTTATCAAAAACACGTAACATTTATTTCGTCAGACAATCATTTACGTCGAAACTCAATTTTTGTTTTTTTCAATTAGTAAAATATTCATGCCGTGATTTCATTGCAAAAGTAATAGTGAAAATTCTTATCATGCTTGAGGATATCTCTACGTGCGAATTCAAGAATTCTCTGAAACTCTTTTTTCCAACAACAGTCCGTATCTGTGAAACAAAGCTCATTATTTTACAAAGTACTCATTTTGCTTGGCTGCCTTGCTATCTTAATCACATTTATGATTGAGTAGGTAACTTTTAAGGTAGTTTAATTAGATATGTAGTCAATAAAATGTATCACAGTGTTCGATTGATCAAGTGAAATGAGCTACCCGACATACGACCGGTGCCGCTGTTTCTTAAGCATGTAGGATTTGTATGCCATTTGATTTTTTTTTTTTCAATTCCACCTGCTTTATTTGATTCAGAAGACGTAATTACCGTGATAATAGAAAAGGAGGCCCTCTTTTTATTTAGTGCACCAATACAACAGATGCTTCTGCTAGTCTGATATCAAAACACGGTGGGCACTTAATTAGGTTCTCAGCGAAATGCTCGCGGACATAGCTGTTACAGTAGATTGACACATTTTATGTTTAATTACAAGAGGACACATTGTATTTATGATGATTACACTTAAAAGGAACTAAAAGATAGAACTAGAACACAAATTTCAATTGATAAAAAAATTTATTTAATTGGTATTTATTTATTAAAGTACTGCCTCCACTTGGCGTAAGTGACATTTTCATTGATCAAAATGCCCATGAATATTGTTAATTGCGGTTTACTAAGAATGTCATTTGAAAAGAAAATTTAACAAATTACATGTTTTCTTATTAAAAGTCGTTATTTCATAATGTTGATTAAATTTCCAGGTCCTATCTACCGTTTTCAACAATAAAACGAGTGATATATCAAGTTTCCGTTACCAATTTTGATCGCGATTTTCTTCAAGTTCAACCAATAGGGATCAATTTTTGGGGTATTTTCTGGTTTAAAAATTGGGATCCATGCCTGACCCCGCGTTATAAGCAGGTTCGCGAGTTATCAGGGCGCGAGTTATCGAGGGAGTGGTGTACTAGTCACAGCACCTAGCATGTTTAAAGAGGGTGCTGCACCTAACCCTTCTGAGGTGGTATCCTGCCCTCTGGTGTATCATGTACCATCCTTGTGGTGTATCCTGTCATCCAAAAGTTCACCCTGTCATAAATAGACTGGTTTAATACAATGCAGTTTTAGGGAATCAACTTAGCATCATCTACCCATATTTTGTGCAGCAAATATTTTTCACTTGCAGTGCTCAGTATTATTTTAATTGCATTGTTTGAGTGTATAAAAATGTCCACATTTGTAAAGATCGTTCTCTCAGAAGAAATATTACCATGCTTAAAATACCCTGTATAACAAGTAGAACCCTGCCCCGACAAGTGGTCTGGTGATTGTACTCTCAAACGGCTTCAAGTAGATACCAAATTTTGAGGATGGCCTGTTGACATGTGAAGGAAATAACCTGTTTGGTCTAACCTCCAAATTTGCTGCCTTGATGGCCATCCTAACAACACCTATCAACATTTTTTAAATACTGAAACACTATTATAACAGTATGATTTATTCTGAATGACAATGGTGCTTATCTGGCTTGTTAACATGATAACACAATATGTATGAATGGATGCTTATTAAACATAGTTTGTTGATCTATCTGAAATAAATTTGGTTTTGCTTTTCATGTACAGATTTAAACAAACTTAGCATATAGGTATATATTTGACATTGTCTTAGACAAGTTCAATGATTTTCTACCTGTAATTTCAGGTTCAGAGGGCAAAGGTCATGGCAAAGAATTTTGTACTGCACTTGCAGGTATCTTGTGAACCTGTTAACTCAGAAATGTCATAATATTTTTGTTACCAAATTTGGTATGTTGGAGCTCCTCAAACAATATCAGAGATTATTGCGATACTCAGCAGTTAAAAAAGAATCCAAGGACAGAAGAAATGGTCTTAGATTCATGGATTCCTTGGATCCATTTTTAAGCATTAGAACATCAGTCAGAAGCCAAGAAAGAAATTTTGCCCCCCCCCCCCCTTTTTGTAAACTTATTTCTGGTGCCCACCTGCCACTAAAAAATAATTGATGGTAAGTTTGGGCCTCCAGCAGCCCTGGGCCACAACTAATCATGGGGATTGCTATGCTGCTGTCGTATTATATCAATATTTACTGTGCAGTTTGTTGGTGTTGTTGTTGTTCAAATTTTATTGACTTTTCCAATGCATTATAGGTTATACATTGTGGTCAATTTAACTGGAGGAAGAAACTCCAGGAAAAATACCCATTAAGAACCACTGACCCATGGGAAGCTACTGGCAACTGCAGTTTGAAATAATACATTCTTTACATTATGATGTCATTGTGGAGGATCGGTTGTTAGTTATGATTAGGTTGGGGGTGGGGTGCTCCCAATGTTTTAATTAAACTATTATAAAAGTCCCACCCAGACTTGATTTTGGTTGGAAGTTAAATTAGTGAAAGAAATATGTAAAGCTCAGAGCCCCCAGTCAGCAGTGCTGACAGATAGATAGTTAAATATACCATAATGGATGAAATTCAATGAATAACAATTTAATAACAATTCAGTAGTCAAATGATTCAAATTTCCTAAGTACACTCCTTCCACTCAACCCTTTAATAGCCTATTGTATCGCTTGATTAGTAGTGTGATATAGATTTCCACCTGTCCTTGTATTCTACTCATCTGTGGTATTCTTCTCTCCTATTCTCCCAATTCCTTCTTCTCTTTCTCCCCGACTTTCTCCAGATTCCTTCTCCTCCTCCTCGACTTCTCTATACTCTTTCTCCTCCTCCTCCACTTTCTCCTCCAGACTCTTCTTCCTTCTCCACCTTCTACTCACCTTCTCTCCACCGACAAGACTTTTGTCAACTCCAGCTGTTCGGCTAGTCTCACTTCCATCTCCCCTCTTGGAGACTTGGGACTCAATTTAACTGAACCAAGAAGTTCTGTCCTCTAAAAAGCTTCCTGTGAAAACACAAGGATGGTACAATATTTTTCCTTTGCCCTCTCATCTCACACTGCACACAGCCTATCATCAGATAACGGCTATGAAATTTCTTCGGTCACACATTCATTCACATCGAATACTCATACGTTCTTGTATGGTAAAACAACGTCATAATAAAAAGCACAGTATCAATTACTTCTCATACATACATCAGTAAATTCTGTCACATCAATACATATTCCTAATCCCATTATACGAAACAATATTACAATAATCAGACACATTTCTTTATCTTACACTCATACAAATTACCCAAATATTCAAATATCCATGCTCTGATATATGCATACGTCCATAGTAACTAATCTTGCGTACAACAACCATTTTCCCAAACTCACAAGTCAAGCATGCGTAAATTCTAACAACACATTAATAAATGTACTGGTTTACTATGAAGTAACCTAATAGTGAATTTCAAAATTAATTCTGACCACAAACTAACAATCTACATAATTCTCTATGTAATACTCAAGACCATTTCTCCAATGCGCATGTAAATGAAACACTACAAAGGTAATTCTACATACTAAATGATCCCAGTAATTAAGTATACATACTACAAATAATTACAATGATGATGCTGTCATATTGTGCAAAAATCGAGCAAATACCTTACTGACCTTTTTGAAGCGTCGTCTTTCCTTAGAATCTGCTTCTAAGTTTTACTACCAAATTACAAGTGGCTTTCCCTGAGTAACTCTATTTGCTCAGCATTCTTCCAGGCGAAACTAAATTTTCGTTTACGAGTTTGAAGTTATAATTTGGATCTAAATTTTAATCACACCCTCTATCTCAATTCTGATTGGATGTTGCTGTGACCCAATCCAATCAAACCTTGTTAATGCATTTGCAATTTATGACCTATCATATGTTAGATGCACAAGCTTTTGGTTGCAGACAGTCCATATGGTCTCAGTAATTGTGTCATCCTGAAAACATTTATTCATTAAAATGCACTTTGTTAATTTGATAGGAGGAATTTAAGATCTTCAGAACATGCAAATTTTATTAAATTTTAGTTCACCTAATGCAAGGTTCTTCATCTGTTGTGTGTTGTCCATTGTCCGTTATTTATTTACACTTGTTATTTATGGCATGCTCTTGAGAACTGCTTGACTGATTTGCACATGGTTTTACTTGGAACATTCCTGTGTCAAGGTCTTTGTTGACTTTATTGATGCCAATCCATCATCCAGTGTGGATGATGATATTAACCTTGGAACATTTTTTTTAGCAACTTTGACAAATATATTTGACACAGTGCATCCTGGTTGAGGTATTTCAAACTTGTGATGATGCCATTCTGCTACTGCTGCTGTTACTACAAGAACCATTAAATGACTTCTCAGAAACTGTTTATACATTCATACCATGATGCTTTCAATCAGCTTTCATCCAAATCTGTTGAGCATTTGTTTTTGAGAAATTTAGGTAATTATATATTTTTATGAAAGGTGGCTAAATTTGATGACAGAATTTCATCATGTTTACAAATTCAGACGTCCTTCATGCATAAATGATTTCTGTCAAATTCAAATTTCAGATTTTATAAATGCAGATCCACCATCAGATATATCTGCCATTACTAAAATCAGAAGCAAAAAAAAAACTTTAAATGGCTTTATTTCATGAATTGCTTGACTGAATTTCACCCTATTTGATTAAAATCATCCTGGCTTTATGTATGCAGATGGAGCTGAGCTGCCATGAAATATGCCCACTATTTCTTAAAATATGAAGAACTTGAAGGACATCACAGAAACTGCTGAACAGAATTAGACCAAATTTGACAAATGTAATTTTTCATGAAGAGCGAATACATAAATATGGCCACCATTCCTAAAATTAGAAGAATAATTGAACAACATATCTCAGAAAAACTGCAGATAAGAATTTGACTTTGACATAAAGTATTCTGCCGTCAAGGCCTTTCTGTAATGGAAACATGAACAAACAATGCTTCTGTGTCATCATATATGGATAAAGATGCAAAATAAAGGATAAAAAAAAAAGCGATCAACCGTATTGGGAGAAATTTCTGCAAAAAAGTACCCTAATCACCCAGTGCTTATGGACAACTACTTTTGCATTTGGCTGTTGGGCAGATGTCAGCCAGGCAAGCAATATTGGGCCCATTGGGCCTTTTGTTAAGTACATATTCAGCTGTTATTCTGTGGACTGTTGGTGTTAGGATACTTGAATGTAAAGACCTTTACTTGTTTATTGATATTCAACTGAGAGTAGCACAAGAAAAAGTACACCAACCTATAAACTTTTAAGAGATTTTGGATTGCTTTAATCCTGTTTCTGTGTAAAAATATCAGTTTTTCAAAAAGTTATATGCCCCAACAGTTTACAAGCAAACGTCTTTAAAACTTGAGACACGTGTGATTTGCGCATTTATTTCAGTCTTGGATGGTTTTTACTTAGATGATCACATTTGGCAACTACTTTTGTTAATATGTATCATATAAATATGTATTTTCCTGTTGTATACTTCTTTCTTTGGATAAAGATACATGTATATATATATTTGACAGGTAATTTTCCATTGAAAAATAAGACTTGCACCAGAATTAAGTATTTGACAAAAAGTAATGCTAATTAATAGATGTAAATCACCTCTAACCAAAGAAGAAATGATTGAAAGAACCAGATTCATGACACACCTTGTACTACCAGTATACAAGCAGGCATAGAATGCACTATGGCTGCTTTGTTTGTCATGCTTTAAAACAAGAGATGTTTTAGTTTTGTAGGTAATAATTAATGAAGACATTAATTCGTAACTAGCCAAAACACACATAGTTTATTGTGTTACTGTGCATGTGCTATGAATTTGGTGATTTGTGTTGTTAAAATTATGTAAATTAATTTATTGTGACTTGTTCCTGAATTTTTAATCTACCTGATTTATGAGCTGTTATGCCCACCCACCTAAAAAAGGAGTTGGAGGGAGGGGGTTACTGGAATCAGCTTGTACACAAGACCATCTGTGACACTTTTAATTACTTAATATTCACTGAATACTTCAAGATCTTGATGAAATTTGATGTGAGTTTGTAACATTACTAGACAAAGTATCTTGAAAAAATTAAAGGAGTCTGCCTGACCAGCGTTTTAAAAGTTGTCCCAATTTTTATTTCTACTGGTCATAGACTGGAAGAGCTTATGGGATGACCTGATACCTATCATCAAACATCTGACATCCATCTGTTAGCACAAGTTTGTTATCACTTTTCATCCTAAACTACTTGGAGGATTTCCATGAAATTTTACACACACATTGATCCCATGGTGTAGAAGATCCTAAATGAAAATTGTGCTGCTCAGACATGTAATATGGCCACCACAGCAGCCATCTTGTAAACCTTGTTATTGCTAATCCTCTTGAATGGAAAGACTTGTTGACATGGGATTCACACCAGAAGACTTCTTATGATATCCAGTTGGCGCAAAAGTAGCCATCTTAAAAATCTTGTTATCACTACTCCTAAATGGTTAGTCATATTGGCATGAGGGTTTCACAATGTCTAGTTGGTTTTAGATGACAACAGTGCTGATCTGACACCCAATATGGCCACCACTATGGCAAATGTCCTGAAAATCATAATCACTTCTTCTGTTGAAAAAGTTATGCAACATGCTGTTTTCATCAGAAGAACACTTATCATGTGTTTATAAGAGAAAGTCATATCAGCATGGGATGTCTATCAGAAAACTTATTTTGGTGTCTAGCTGGTCTTACATAAAAAATTGTGCTGATCTGATGCCCAATATGGCCACCACAATTTCCATCTTGAACATCTTGTCTTTGATCCCTTTATATGGAAAGCCATGTCAAGATTGGATTTTCACCAGAAGACTTTTTATGATGTCAGATTGGTACTAAATGAAATTGGTGCCAGTCTGACAATCCAACGTTGCCACCCTGGCAGTCATCTTCAAAATCTTGTTATTGCTGTTCTTCTTAAATGGAAAGTTATATTGACATGGGTGTTCCACTAGAAGATTCATTATGATATCTAGTTGGTCCTAAACGAAAATGGTGCTGATCTGACAGCAAATATGGCTGCCACAATGAAGATATTGAAAATCTTGTCATCAATTCACCAGAATGGATGGTCATATCAACATGGAGGTTTTACCAAAAGTCTTCTGATGGTGTCTGGCTTGTCCTAAATGAAAATGATGCCAAAATACACAAAATATAGATGCAAGGGTGGCCAGTTTGAAAATCTTGTCACGCAAGAACATGCAGCAATTAAAAAACGAAATAGTCTTGTCTTGAATTCTTGGAAATTCTTTTGAGAAGAGCACCAGTCTCATTTGAGGGATCTTGTTATTACAAATTTTAACTGTACATATGTCCATCATGCTCTTTACTGGTTAATGTCTCATGAACCATTGGAGGTATCTGTAAGGAGGTCGTGGAAATGTGTGATCTCCCCCACTCCTTAAGTTTTTAGTTATTGTTATTTAGGAGATGATTGATGATGGTGTTATTGCTCGGATTGAGTAATTAATAGCATAAAATATGAAATTAAAGATGGAATAAAGAGATCTGTAGAGAGATATAGAATAGAATAACACAAGCCCCGTATGTAAAATATAACAATTTAATCAGTTACATAAACAAAATGAAATCATATGTGTGAAGGATTCAGTTTCTCTCAAAGTTACAAAATTATTTGAAATTCAATTAGCCATTATGTTATGCTGATAGAACCAATTTCATTATATGATCGAGTGACAGATTGAAATCAAATTGCTGGCATGACAGTGTCACCTGGTGCTTCTGGTCTTTCCCAGATCAATGCTGGTGATTGATCAGTGTTTCTATACTAGTGATCAGTTGGTGTTCCATATTTTTTCCTTCTCCCTCTCTTCTAGTCATCAACCTGTTGGTTGCAGATTGTGCTTGTTTTCTCACTGTGAAGTCATATGAAGCTCTCTCCTTTAAAATGCAAAAAATAATACCTAACCTAAAAATATATCAGGTATCCTCTTGGGATCAACAAATATTCCCACTCTTTTTCATCAGATATCATCCATTGATGTTCATCAGAACTAGCTAATATGGTCAGTTTGCCACCTAATACACACAACCCTGTTATAATAAAACGATGTCCTGTTAGCAGCTACCGCATTCTTAAATGAGGACCATGACATAATTATCCCTCTCTCATACTATTATTGCCCCACTGTGACTATAAATTTACTAGCTGAACTATGCCAGTTGGCACACGTCCTTTGATTCTCGGTTAAAGAGAATTCACAATTAATGGACTTCACTCCTTATCTTAAGTACATTGCTTTGCTAATTTGAGATTCATTGACATACATTTCCAGATATAGGAAAATCAACTCTCAGCATGAATGATACAAATCATTTAAGACATAATTTAAATATTCACAGTTTACTTCAGAAGAAATACATGAAATCTTACAGTACATGATTTCTATTACATACAAACAACTGAAAGCAAACTCCTTTGTATAACGAAATATTATTGTATATTCTTACAATCCATGAATCATTTAACATGCATGATTATTTCTGAACTCTAGGAAAAAATTTAAGTATCATATTAAATTGAATAAATTCAATAATAATTACAAATTTTCATCATTGAACATATTGTACATAATTAAGACTAACCTTGTGTTTTCCTTGGATAAGCCTCTAAAAGTTCCAGACCACCTTGTCCTTTGGACAGTTTGTTTAATGAGAGAAATTACTTGTTAATTTTCTCAGAGTCCATCAGACTTTCCCCCTTGGTAGAAAAACTTGGACAGCCTAACATCATGAGGGGATTATTTTAAAACCCTGAATTCCATCAGGGAACACTCCCTCCCTCATTTAGCCAGTCAGAATTACTTCCTTACCTGCCAGAAATCTTTATCACTCCCATCAAAGTAAGAATAATCCTGTCAAGTCCACCATTATTAGTAACTATTCTGGAAAATTTAATTTTATGACACCTATTTCGACTGGACCACGACTTCCTACAATTCTTACTGGTTTGTCTCAACTTTCATCATTTTGCCGCAGATATTACACTGACATATATGTTGGAGAGGTATCAAATGGACTCTAATTAAAATTCAGTTCATGCCTCCAAGCAGGAGAGGTTAATTATTGCAAGCTGCCAAGTTTTAATGGACCTAGCCAATACATCAGTCTTAATGTTTACATGTCGTGCTGACCATGAAAGAATGTGCTGTGAAATTATTCTACTGACAGATTTATTCTACAGAATTTTGCACCATTACAGTATCATTATTTATTGTGGTATACATTTGCATCATGACGAGGTTATGTCCCATATGAGATTGGACTTGGTAGGACTAGTACTTTCTTAATTATCTCATTTTTAAACAATTGTATTATACTTCATCCATGTAACTCGTTAATGTTAGAGGTATCTTTATAAAAGATGAAACATCTTTGTTCTTATATCATGAAATCACAGTGTGTCCTATGAAAAGAATGGACTGTCTCATCAGCATTTTATGAGTTATCCTCATTTTTAAAAATAAATTTGTGTCCATCCATCTCCATCACACTCTTCACAGTTAATGTGTAATGAATAGTTTTAAATATGTTCATGACACTTGAATGCATTTGCATCATGACAGAAGCTTGTGCCACATATTAGATTCATCTTTGTCAGATAATTCCTTTAGAATTTTTTGTACATTTAAAAATTTATTTATATTTTATGTTTTCATGACCATTTTGATATCTTCATTAAACATGATACTTAATTGGCTCACAGTAGTTAGCATAATGTATTTGAAGACTGCAGTGGGTGAGCTCATTGTGCTAATTTGCATTGGTAAATAAAATCACAAAGTGGAACAATCCAGTATAGTTAAATCAGACAACTGCTAGATGTCTGTAGGCAACAGAATTTATTTCATATCATTGCCTTGAATGACAATGTCTAAGCCATCTGTATTAAAGCTTATTGACAAGTTTGTGAACAGCGGCAATGTTTCTTTGAAATTGAATTTGACCCCATATTTAAAATGGAAAGCATGATTATTTCAGTTGTTGGAATAGTGTTCAAGTGTGATTCATTGTTGAAGGTGATTTAGGAAACAAAGCAAGCAAAAATAAATTCCAGAACTCTTGGTTGATGGAATTTTACGTTGTGGACCATGTCAGCAAAAAAAGACGGGGATGGGGGCATTTAATTCTTTGCATATGCAGCCAACAACATATCGATATACGTCATTCCTGTGTATACCATGTCTGCTGAAATAGGAACACCACCTGTATGTAACACATTCATCATACTCATTATTCATTATTTTAATCTTGTTAAAATACTGTTAATTGACAGTGCTTTTCAGGATGGTTTTGGTCATGAAATAGATTGATTGAAAGACAACAATAAGCACATGTTTGTGTTTGCACAGTTGAATGGTGTTGATAAAGTGTTACCACCTGACAGATGCATTTAATTGTAGTCCAGGCTTGTGGAATTTGAGTCCGGGCTTGTGAGTTGTTTATAGTTGCCAGCCCTTTGATCAACAATAACAACAACAACTAGGTAGAAAAATAACAATTGATTCTTATGGACTTCATAAAGACACTTTGTTAAACTAAACCAGTGTGTTTTATATTACATCCTAGTTTTGATGTAGATTTCTTTGTTTTAAATGAAGCATGAATATTTTGCTGTTATATTCTCTGTAAGCAGTTTTTAAAAATGTTAGTTTTTAGAAGAGAATGATTTCTTTGTGGATTAACAGCTTTGATTGACAAACATTAAGAAGACCCATTTTTCTTATATCCAATTTAGTACACTTTTTGTCATTTCTATATTTAGATGCATTGATTCAAATTCAGATGGCCAATGTTTTTTTTTATAAGTGATTTCGAGACATTTGAAGTTTGCAGTAGCATGTCTCCATACTTTTCCTGCTGCAGCCACCCCCCACTCTCATCATACATTTATTAAATCTTTGGCCTTTCTTGCCATATTATGCCACCAGGTTATGGAGTTAAATTTTGAAGCAGTTGTGTTCATCAGCAAATTATCCACACTCCCCCTGCCATATCCATAGTTTGAAATCTTTTTCTGTATTGAAGAGAGCAGGAGGAGTTCTGTGATGCTATTCATGTAGATATAGGTAGAATCAATCAAGTCCAGATTTTGTATGGACAATTGTGGGCTGGGCATCATTTTATCCACACTTTTCAGCCAGGAATATTATGATATCCATATCCTTTACATCTGTTCATATGGCTGTCAGTAACAATCTCCTGAATCATGGGGTGGAAATTTAATAGCATACATGTTTGTTGACTATTTTTCAGTCATCTGCAAGACAGGTATGGTTTGTAGTCCTTCCACTGGGGTGCCCCCTGGAAATGTGGAGGGTCATAAAGTGAAATGTTTTTAAAATTTGTGCTTCAGTAAGTTGAGATTGTGGGCTGCATCCATATCACTGATTATGCATATTAATTAAATGCATATTTTCAAAAGGACTGTCTACATGGCCACGGGCCGCACAATATGAAGGATTGGGCCACTGGTTGGACATGCCAGCTTTAGAGCAAAATAATGCTGATATATTTTTATCATGATTTAGTCTGTGAACAGTTGCAAAAACAGCACTGGTACTTGCTGAAATATTTGTCATAAGTTGAAACTGCACAGAGATCAGTTATTAAGGGAAGCAGGAAAAATGTAGAATTTTCCAAACTCTGGAGGGGCATTTGTTAATAATGGCAATTAGATAAACCTATGTTCTAATTTTACGGTTAGAGAATTGTTTCCCGGCAAAGTTTTATGTTTTACAAATGTCTTACCACACAAAATTAGTCAGAGTTTTGCAAGAGGTAAAGTCTTAGCTTCGAGAAGAGTAGCAAGTATTCTCTCATAAAAAAGTGTCCAAGGAACGTGTAGTTAGATGTAAGTATTTGAGAGACACATAACCAAGGGTGAAATGAAAGATGACTCAGCTAACATGTAAAGAGACGATTCTTTTAAACGGGATAAGAGAGAAGGAAAATAGCTTTCATGCCAGAACTTGGGATCATCCATCTAAGCAGTTGAAGTTGTTTATTGTTTTGGTAACACAGAGTTTCCTGCAGGGCATGTTTAAGTTAATGTTTACAAGAAAGATAAAGTACTGGTGGGTAAAGAAAAGTTAAGACCTATGTGTATTGTTCTGAGATGGCATTAGTTTTTATGCTACATACATTTGTTAATTTTTTGTTTCTTTTACAGATGGACCTATTGCTGCAGGCATTACATTATTGACATGATGATTGCTATTAAGAAGATTTAATTGGAAGTGTGCCCAGTATAACATCCACTTCATAACAACAGTCGATAAAAATGACTTGATCCCAGAGTGGGAAAGAAGTGTGTAATCTGTCATCTGCCATCAACACTTTCCTTACTCATACTATTTTTGCACTGGACAGATTAAGGGCAAAGATATTTCTTGAGTGGGGATTGAAGCAGATAGGTTGAAGGTGCAAAAGTTAATCTTTGCTTCCTTCCAGATGCCATATGGTTGATCAAAAGGATGATTGAAATTTTGCATGTTTTAATGGTGTATTAATGTCCCGAAACTGAAAGTGACCACCATTGTCCATCCTGGAGAGGACATGCCTCTCCAGGAAATCAAAGTTACATCCACCATGCCTGAACATACACAAAATGGTACTAATAGCTCAGATATCAGAAAAAACAGCAACCACAAGGAGAAAGAAAAGGATAAGCAAATAATTCCCATGAAGAAAAAGGACAGCAGTGCTAAGGTGAGGTTTACTTAGACTTTTATTACATATTACTTACATATTTTTTCCATGCCTTTGTAGCAAGCATTTAGAATGTTTAAAATTGTATCATGTGATGAATATAACTTGTAGTTTTTAGTAAATAACACCAAAAAGGAACAAGTTACATCTTCAGGCAGGCATCCTTTCTTGTGTGCTTGGACAATATTTGTAATTATAAATGTTTTATTTCATATTTTACATGATTCATGCAGTCATGAAGGATGAAAAGATACGAGCACACTATACAATAACTGATCATTCATATAGCGTGTAATTGATTTTTGAAGCTATTAATGCACTATACAATAACTGACAATTCATGTAGCGTGTAACTGATTACCAAGCTGTTAACACACTATAGGTGAACTGCCCATTCATGTTGTGTGTAATAAATTCTCAAGCTATTAATAGACTAGATAGGTATATGAACTGACCATTCATGTTGTGTATAATCAATTTTCAAACTATTAACACTCTATATATGTACATGAACTGCCCATTCATGTTGTGTGTACATAATTTTCAAGCTGTTAACACACTATACATGAACTGTCCATTCGTGTTATGTGTAATAAATTTTCAAGCTGTTAACACACTATATACATGTATGTACATGAACTGACCATTCATGTCATGTGTTATCAATTTTCAACACTCTATACATGAAATGACCATTCATGTAGTGTGTAATCAATTTTCAGGGTATTAACACACTATACATGAACTGACCATTCATGTAATTCAGTAAAATATAAAGTTATGTTCTTAAATGTACACTTTTTTGTATGACATAGCATTATGTTGTAGCAGATTGTGACATTACATGCAGCAGTTTCATCCCCAGAGTTTCTCCTCAACTCCATAGGGTGAGTTGCTGTCAGAAATTTTTTAAAATCTGCCTGGGGCTCCTTTCTTTAAAATTGAAAAGTTCTACATCTATATAGCTATATTTTAGACTTCTTATGGAACTCAAAGTCTCGTTAGTAAAATTTTATGGATGGTGTATTCTAGAAATGAGAACGAGAGGGGAGGGAATTCTCTGAATATAAAAGTGATGTACAGAAGAAAAAAGGTGGGGATTTAAAATTGGATACACAGCTTTCACACAATCTGTTGATTTGTTTAAGTTCAATAATTGAGAAATTAGGATTAATTATGTACTCAAACATCCTAGAATAGACCCCGACTGTGAAAAATATTGAACTCATAATGCAGTCTTGAGCAGGCCAGTCACTCTGTATCCACAAAACATTCTGAGCTCAAGTTCAGTGTTTAAAAGAATGTATTGACAGTTAGTAACTTAACAAAATTTGCATAACTTTCATTCTTAAATGTGTATGCTTACTTTAAGTAATGAACTTGTACTCTATATATACCATATCACAACTTCGCAGTTCTAAGGTCAAGTTTTTGTTATCTGCTTAAAAAAGTTAAGAGAGTATAGGCCGAGAATGGTCACACATTGCATTGTGAGAGGAAGGTTAAATGAGAAGAGCTGAGAATTTAGTGTGTTCCATTGAAATTATATTTAATAAACACTGATTATATGCCCACTGCAAAGCAGAGTGTATTTTGTTATAATGTCATTTGTATGTCTGTTTGTTACATTTGTTCTGCAGAGTAACTTGAGTTGTCCACCATCTACAGTTACCAGACTTTGTGGATGGCTTGCATTAGGGGCAAGGAAGAACCCAATTAATTTTGGGGTCATAGGTTGAGGTCCCTGTGACTGTAAGAAGAAAAATGGTTTCTAAACAGTTACTTGAGTTGTCCACCATCTGCAGTTACCTAACTTGTGAATGGCTTACTTTTGGAGCAGTGAAGAAGCTTATTGAGTTTGAGCTCAAAAGGTCCATGGTCACTGTGATTGTAAGAAGAAAAATATATTTGCTTGCACTTAAGGTATGTAAGAGTTCTTTTGATTTTGGGGGTTGAAGGTCAAAAGAAATTGTGACTCCAAGAAAAATAGGTTTTTACAAAATAACTTTTGTTCTACAGTAAGTTCCTTGACCAAATTTTGTGGATGACTTGCACTTCAGGTAACAAAGAAAATCTGTAGATTCTGGGTGGTTAAGGTCAGAGGTCATGGTCACAGTAAGTCGTATGAGAAAGTAATAGCTTATGCATATTAGGTTTTGTTCAAGACTGCATACCATGACAAGATAGAGGTTATGAAGACCAGTTGGTCCATATTCTCTAGTCAAACATTACCTGCTAGCCTACATAGAGGAATATTACACATGGGGTGGGTGTATAATGTGGTATTCATCTTACTTGTTTTGTTAAAAGACATTGTCAGAATTAAGATTCTTAGGATGTATTAATGCTAATATTGCTTTTTAAAGGCTCTCAGCTTTCTTGTCATACCTGAGTATGGTTGTCTAGATTTCTAGAAAATTATATTCATTTGTAAAACAAAGTAGTCTTTCATATTCTCTGATTGATTCTCAGTTTTTTGGTACAAAATCTATTTTTTTATAATAAGTTTGCAAATTACTGAAAAAAATGCTATATACTCTTTTTTCTGTAATTATTTGCACACCTGAAAAAATTTAATTGTTATTATGATTACAGGTTTTAGAACACATTCAGGCAAGGGAAAAACAACCAAAAACAATTTTCACTTTACATTTGCTGGCAACTTGTGGAAAATAAGTCTTGAAGTCATAATTACAGAACTATTTCTTACAGCTAAGTGTTTCAGGTTTTATTTAAAAAAACAAAACATTTTGATGTTGTTGATGAGAAATTCTACCAGTGACATCCTCAGAAACTTCCTGGTTTCTCTTTTATCCCTACACTTTAAGAATGGAAATACATGTACTGTGATACCCTACATCTGTACATCCATCCTTCTATCTGTCCATTATCACATTTCCTTAGCTGCACTGTTGAATTTAACGAAATTTTATAGTTGTCTTACACCTGTGGTAACCACTAGCATAAAAGGTGTCATTCTTGTACAGACATTTAAATTTCACATTTTTGCCGTCATAGCTGGATGATGAATTATGCTGAAGCTTTGATAGATTTTGTGTTATAACCTTTGTACAAGAGAATGGAGATGCATGTGAGTAAAGGGCAATATTGGAATATGCAGTTAGAAGTGTGTTGATTGCTATGGCAACCAAAGTTACTGTAGTTCAGATTTTCATATATTGATGTCATTAGTGATGGGAATAGGTCAGAATTTCATAATCGATAATCGGTTCCACTTAATAGCTGATAATCGATTATAATCGGTTACTAAGAGTAAATCTTAATTTTTGTTGTTATACAGTTATCTCTTTGCACAATAGTTCAAAATGCTAATAAATGTACAGGAGTAATCTCTTTTAATGACACATATACTTTTACCTGATAAAAATTATTACATTTTTTCTATTGTGTTATTTTTGTTCTACAGCTTTGTTATATGAAAGCAACTTTTTATGGCTGATTAGTCTTATATAACTGAAATACTGTTGCAATCCCCCAAAATCCTTTCATTCATATGTGATGTGTCTATAGTTGAAAGCAAAAAGAACATGGATTTCTTGTTTGTCATGTTACGTATATGTAAGTTAATTAATTGTGTGTTAGTTTTAAATTCTTTTTTTATTTTATGTTTGTTAGCTGAGTTGTAAACAGCCTTTCTTTTTTAATTTATTCCAGTGTGGGAATCTGATTCTTAGATAGGACTATTCTAGCGTACGTGTAAAATAGCATTTTTTTTTACTGCGCTGTTCAAATTAGTGATCACGTAGCCTGTCACGTGAGCCACCATGTGATCGAAAATCGCGGCTTAAAGCAGACGCTCTCTAGTAGATTTAGGCAGTCATAAAATATACCTTCAGGCCAAAAGGTATTCTTGTTTCTTGCCATTTGATTTATTATTTAAAATAATTTATTCACCCTGGAAAATACTCGTCTTCTTTATAAAAGTTCTAGGACAAAGACATTCAGTGGAAATTATTCTGGAATTCTTAACAGAACATTATAAATTGTGTTTCAACGAGGAGCTGTTGCCATCTGTACAACGACCTCATCTGACATGATCGCCTTCCATATTGGAACTTCATAGAGATTCAAACTTGGATTCAATTAGAACTGTTTAGTGATAGGACTTATATTTTTCAATTCTAAGATTAAATTTTGGATTATATTCACAAACCGTAAGTCCTATTTCATATTTTTACCTTGTTTTCTAGGGAAATAAATTATTTTGTTAAAACTTACAAAGCTTGTTGACTTCACTCTTTTCTTTTGTTACATTTGTACGAGCCTACACAAAACAGTCATTATTTACAAATACTACAAAGGATTTTACATTTAAACTGAAACAAATCATCAGTATTTGTTTAAATTTACAAACTCAACAATTTAACAACTTAATCATGTAATCATATCTATATGTTCTAAATTATGAAAGTTTGAACCTACGGAATATAGTTATGGTTTTATATTTGTAAGTTGTGAAGGGAATTAATAATTCAGATCAACTTTAGTCGATTGGAAGCCCTATTTAACTTACCATTTACACAGGAGTTTTATGAACCTTTGTGTTTTGCATGCGACTAAAAAGAAGTAGTCTCACAATCGATTATCTTATTGGTTTGCTGATGATTGATTATAATCGATAATCGGAACAACACTAGATGTCATAGCTGTCCATGAGTTATAGGTCTGGTATTTGTATCCATTAACTGCAATACCTAGAATTTTTGTACAGTACTGATGTTTGATCCATGCAGATTAATTTCACAATTTTGAGAACAGTTTCATATTTGTGCCTTATTTTTGTCGTTCTGAACTTCAGTTTTCATTACCAATATCAGTTGAAGATCCAAATCCTGATTGAGACAGGGTAGTGGTGGCTTACTTTCATCCTTGCCCTTGCTTTTCACCCTCATCCTCATCCCCCCCACCCTAACACAAGGATATGTGTGTGTGTGTGTGTCTGTACTACTGTGTAATTTAGTTTAATATTCAAATAATTTTTAGACATATAACATCTTGATATACAAATGATGTAACATTATGCAGAGGAAAGGCATAATGTCAGAGGTATCTGAATGTATCTCAGAGTCATTTCACTGCACTGTTTTGTGGTTGGTAAAATAAATCTTATATTTAATCATGCAATAAGTAGAATCTTACATGATTGCTCATTTGAAATGAAATTTCTGAAATTCAAAAATTTTCAGCCTTTTTGCTCACCAGGTCTTGCAAAAGATGGAAATTATTGAACTTGTTTCAAAAATTTCATTTGAAATGAATACTCATGTAAGATTGCACATGTGTGTATGTGTGTATCAACTTCTGAAAATGTGTCAGCTGTTACAGACATTCATTCAGTCAGTCAGAATTACTTGTAGTCAATCCCACATACCCTCATTTCATCTTAGGCCAACAAAAAAAATGTGTTTCCTATTGTACTGGTTTGAAAAAGAGGGGCAGGTACATGTAGGTAGTGTTTTTTTTTATTTTTTAACATTATTTATATTATAATGATTAGTATATAATGTACTAAGTTCTTCAAAGTACTGGCCAAAACTGGCTCAGTTTGATACACAAATCAATTTTGGGAAATTTTTTTATTTTTTTGATTTACCATGGTCGAAAAAATTGCCAGGGTCAGCAATGAGAAACAGTGATCTTCAGATGACCGGAAACACAGATATTTTTTTTTGGTGCTTTTTCTTGGAAAGTTAACTGCAATACATATCCTCACCTTGTATTGTATTCAAGTTCATTATTTTGCTATATAATTACCAACATGTTTAAAATCTAACACAGCACTTTTTATATACATGTATTTGACATGAGATGGAGCAAATCTTGTTATGATGTCCCTCCTTCCATCTTTTCATCTGTTCCCTAGTTTATTTCAGGTCTGCACCATCTGTCATTACCAAATTTTGTAAATAGATTGGATTCAGGATAGGGAAGAAGCCTATCAGTTTTGAGGTCAGAAGGGTCAAAGGGCAAGATTGTTGTGGAAAAAGCCTATCAGTTTTAACGTCAAGTGGTCAAAGCAGGGTTCTTATGGTCTTTGACAGTTAGGGACAAATGAGGTAGCATTTTCAAGGCCTTGAAAGTTTGGGAAAATTGAGCAGATTACCCTGAGGTCTTTAAAAGTCTTTGAAAATTGAAATAAACTGAAACATTTTAATTTCTTTCCATAGTCACAGATAAAATTGTCCAAGGTTGTTAGGACATAAAAGACGAACTTTTTCTTTCCATAGGGCAGGATTCAGGGGGTATGTATTGTAGGAAATTAATTATAGTTTGAATTTCATCATTAAACAATATTGTAGTATTTTGCATTCATTGTTTTCTCATATAACATAACTTGTATACAAAATGTTAGCAACAATAGGTCTGGGAAATCTGTTTGTGGTCTTTGAAAGTTTGGGAAAAGTCTTTGAATTTATCATTCACAATTCTGTATGAACCCTGTCAAAGGGCAAGATTATTGTGCCTGAAAGAAGAAAAATAGTTTCTGCACAAGAACTTTAAATCAAAATCACATACCTGGACTAATCATTTTTGGATGGCATGCACTGAGATTTAGGTAGAAGTCTATTGATCTTGTGTTGAAAAGGTCAGAGGTAAAGGTCAGTGTGGCTGATAAATATAAAATGTTTCCTGCACTAAATTTACAGTTCTGAGTCGTATTTGTTCACCAAAGGTTGTGGATGGCATAACTTTGAATGAGCAAGATGTCTGTTTGTTTGGGGGTTAAAGGTAAAGGTCACTGTTGGAAGAAAATAGATTTGCTTAATAGTTTTAGTTCTAGACCACATACATGGTACAAAGTTTGTGGTTGAAATGCATTTAATATATGGTATTTGGGGGATGATGGGGTCAAAGGTTCAGAATCACATATACCCTGACCAAAGGTCGAAGTCATTGAGACCCATTGGTCAAAATTCTCCAGTCAGCCAGAGCCTTATACAGAGGATTCTTCAACACAGGTGGGTGTATAATGTACCATGTACAGTACTCCTGTTTATGCCTTGAAAAGATCTAAAAATGCAGAAATCTGCTACACAACACAGAGATGTAGATGTGCCAGGTGCCATTGTAATGCTATGATAGGTCACTGCAGCTGTAGTACATATAGAGTAGCTAGCTGTACTTTAAAATAGAACCAGTCAAGTTGTGTGGGATTGGTTTCTTCTTAAAATCAAATTTGCTACTCTCCACCCAATGACATCCTGACACCAGGCCAACCAGTCCTAACACTAACCTCTTAATGCTGAGCGCCTAGCAAGGCAACTGTTAGTACCATTTTTATAAGTCTTTGGTATGACTCGGCTGGGGTTCAAACCCGCAACCTCCTGCATCTGAGGTGGACGCTTTAACCACAAGGCCACCGGAGCAGTCTGGGGGGGGTTTGTTTGTTTTTTGGTTTGTTTTTTTTTACTCATTGCAGATTGACTGTAATTCAAAAATAGTATAACATAGGGAATATTTCAATTTTTCTTTCCTTTTCTTTTTGGAAATGACCCATTTCATTGCAATCTGTCTTTACCCATGAAATTGAATAGTCTGCTTCCGAACTTTGTTTAATCGTAGAACTATTTCCGTCAGTTAGAGATTATAGTAAAACCTGACCAAACAGTCAGCTTTATATAGTGATCACCTGGTCTCAATGGCCATTTTATTTCCCCCTGGCAAATTTCCTTTGTCAAATAATGGTTTCTCACAGCCTTAAGCAAACACTGGAGTTTATCTACAGTGACCTATCAGTATATACAAAGTAAACTTTTGCTTCACTTGAAGGGCAGTGTTTATTTAAAGAAATATAACAGGATTCAGTGTGAAAACATTTCTTATCTTACTGTACTTAAGTCACATTGTCAGTGTAAATTGTTAATTGTCAGTATGTCAGATTCAAAAGTGAGGCAATTTTTATCATGTGGGTTGAGGGTCAAACCAATTCATTTGCTGGATGATGGAAAAGAAGTTGTTATTGCAACTGAAATGGAAGTCACCTTTTGTGTGAGTGTGACAGGCATAGTTCATTATTTTCATATTTTGCTTGTGAATTATAGCTATCTCTGACATAAAATTAATCTTTGAAGAGAGTTACATTCCTTTATAAAACATAATTAGAAGCAAGTGAAGTTTTGATTCATGTGTTCCTAAACTTAGCAGTATAAGGCCTCTTTCGATTCCCAATCCATCACAGGCTTCTCACATAGGCCAACTCAGTTGAACTGTGTTTTGATCTTGGCTGTTTGAAGTGAGAACACCTGTTTCTAAGCCTGATTTATACCTGTGGCTGACCAAAGAATCAGTCCATTGTTTCTGTACTATTTCAGTTGTCTGTTAGTGATGAAATTAGTGTTGTCATGGTGCACAAAATAAAGATCAGTGACCTTGTTTTTAAATAGGGATGATGTAATTTATGGGACGGATTAAAGTGAGCTGGTTAGAGTGATCTTGTGTTTAACATTATTCTGGGAGAGATCACGATATACAAGTATTTCTTGATTTTGTTGAATAATGCACACAACAAAATATAGCAAAACATGGTGTAAGTTTTATGGCCCATATAGCCACCATGGCAACCATCTTGAAAATCTTGACATCTTTACTCCTGAATCAAAAGTCATACTGAGATGGAGTTTTCATCAGAAGACATCTTATGATATCTCGTTGGTCCTAAATGAAAATGTTTATGCACTGACATCAAATATGGCCACACAGGCAGCCATCTTGAAAATCTTGTCATCTTTACTCCTGAATCAAAAGTCATACTAAGATGGAGTTTTCATCAGAAGATGTCTCATTGGTCCTAAATGAAAATGGTTTTGCTCTGACATCAAATATGGCCACCTAGGCAGCCATCTTGAAAATCTTGTTACACATATCACTACTCCTACTGAATGGAAAGTTATACTGACATGGGGGTTTTCACTAGAATTTTTATGTTTCATTGGTCCTAAATGAAAATGGTACCATTTGGACATTCAGTATAACTGCCACTAGCCATCTTGAAAATCTTCTTATCACTACATATACTTCTCCGGAATTCATGGTCATATCAGCATGAGGGTTTTATTACAGGACCTCTTTTAATGTCTAGTTCGTCCAGCATATAAAAGGTGTCTGAATTGACAGCCAATATGGCTACCTTGGCAGCAATCTTGAATATCTTAGTTATTGCTACTTCTCATAAATGGAAAGTAATATGGACACACAGTTTTTCCCAAGAGACTTCTTGCAATATCTAGTTGGTCCTAAATGAAAATGGTTCCACTTGGACATCAATTATGGTCACCACAGTGACCATCTTGACAAACCTGTTTTTGCTACTCGACCAGAATGGGATTTTCAATAAGACTTTATGATATCTGGTTTGTCCTGTATGAAAATCATAATCTCACATTCAGTATGGCAGCCATTTGAAAATCTATTTATAGCTTCTCCTCCTAAATGGAAATATCACCACGGGACTTTCACCAGAAGACTACTAATGTCTATAGTATTTGCACACCCACCGTTTTGTTTGTAAACCCCAACCAGTTTCAAAAACAAAAGCATCAGCAATATAAAAAGGCACAAAATTTTGATCATTTCATTAATTGATTTATAATTTTAACCTGATTGTTGCCAAGGGGTCCCTAATACTGTCAAATCATTGGTGTTTCAGTGCAAACAGAAGCTCCCAATATAAACAAGCAGACAGACTGCTTGCAGTCCATTTATGGTTTATAGAATAGCCTATATCAGTAAAAACTGTGTCATCTGCATACAATATTTGCAATGTATAGTTATAATATTTCTAAAACAAGTTGAACAAATAAATAGGAGGAACTGTTGTATATGTGTGTTTAAAGAGATGTAACAGCAAAATTTAAGGAACTATTGAGATTATTTAAGACGGTGCACTACATCATACCTGTTGCTTGAAAACATTTGCTGGCCCAAGTAAATATAAATATGGTGACTATGTTGATAAATGCAACAAGTTGACAGTGTTTGGGACCCCCAAGCAACAATAAAATTGAACTTATAAATCAGTGAATGAAATGACTAAGTTTTTTGCATTTTTGTATATCCATGAGGCCTTCTGTTTTTAAGATTGGTAGAGGGTACAGATGAGATGATGTGAGAATACTATAGTTGGTCCAGAATGAAGAAGTTTCGACCTGACATCTGATATGGTCACCATAAGTACCCATCTTGATGGTCTTGTTTCATACCAAAGACTTTAAAAAATGGTACCAACAGCTGCCTCGCTTGGCCCTCAGCATTAAGAGGTTAGTGTTAGGACTGGTCGGCCTGGTGTCAAGATAATGTGACTGGGTGGGACATCATGCTACTTGTCTGCGGCATGATGCCCCAGTACTAGACATCACTATAAACTGTCACACTGCAGACATCATAGCGATATGACTGAAAAATTGTTAAAGCTACATTAAAAAATGTAAATCACACACAAATCACACACACACACTTCCCCACGTAAATATATGATCATATTAACATGTAGTTTCCACAAAAAGTAGTTTTATGATGTTAGTCCTAAACGAAACTGCTGCTGATCTGATGTCCACTATGGCTTATTGGTAGCCATCTTGTAAATCTTGTTATTGTTAGTCCTCCTAATTGGAAAGTCATAGACATGGAGTTTTCGCCAGAAGACTTCTCATGGTGTCTGGATGATCATAAATGAAAATGGTTCTGCTCAGAGATTCAATATGACTACCACATTTGCCATCTTTGCAAAACTCATTATTACTACTCCATCTTACCTGAAAATTATATTGACATAAGATTTTCACCAGAAGGCTTCTAGTTGGTCCTAAATGAAAATGGTGCTTCCTGGATAACCATTATTGCCAGCACAGCATCCATCATGAAAATCTTGTTATTGCTACTCCACTTGTATGGATGATCATATCAACATGGACTTTTCACTAGAAGGATGAAAATTAGGCAGAGGATGCTTATTGGACTCCTAATTTTCATATTTTCAGGGCTACACTGCTTGAGGCAGAGACACTCTTTAGAGGTCCTCCAGAATGTTACAGAATTTTAATGACCATCAGCTCTGGTACCTGGATGCAACTCCAAGCCTAATAAACCCAGCCAGGAAGTGTGCAGACCATGATCAACCACTGGTACCTTTTCACAAACTCTTCAAAGAAAGATCAGTCTCAACAGGCAAACAAGCAGCCCCTGTTCAATCTCCCATATGCCTGTCTTTTGCTAGATAAAGCAGTCAAAGAGGCCAATGTATAAAGTCTTCAGACTCCTCTGGAGTTACACACTCTTCTGCAGCATCTTCCTCTTCTCTGCACCCCAATAATTGCATGACTAGCCCTCTTTTCAGAGGTTTGAATGGACATCACTAATAATGTGCAGATCCATTCCACTTTAAATTATGTATACTGACTTTTCTTCTGGGAACATCCTCCTCCATCATTTTCTTTCACAAGTCCAAACTGGTTCATCTAATATAAAAGGTGTCCCTTTGCAAATGGGAGCAGTTGAGAGGGTGGAAAATAACCATACTCTTGGTTCAGTTCACAGACCTCTTTGGTGTTGAAAAGGCGGAAAGTTTCAATTCCTCATTGATCTTTCCACTTTAAACAAATATCTTCAGGAAGAATGCTTCAAGATGGAGACTACATGTACTAACTTACTCAAGAGTGACGTAAGCCCTACAAATGTGTGGTCACATGAACATTTTGCTGCCTGACAGGAAATACCACAGTTTTGTCTTCACCAGGAGGTAGTTCAGTTTCAGGCTCATCCATTCTGCATTACCTTCACCCCCAAATCTTTTTCTGGTGTGATGGGGTTAATAGCAGCTAACTTGAGTGCTTTAGGGATCCCAAACCTCCAGGATTTTGATAACTGGTCTATGCAAAATGTACTCAGAGATACTCTCCTGAAAGATGTATGCAATTGTTGGTAAGTTGTGACTCATCCTGGTCTAACTTCTGGGATGCATTTCCTCACCTGTCAAGGGAGGTTTCATATCCTATTGGACAGGACTGCTCAAATTTTGTCCCTCATTGCAGGTTTTATGGCCATGACTTTGCTGTTGACTTACCTTTACCCTGATTGTCAAGAAACTCTGAATGTGGCTGTGGATCTAGTTTCCCTAGGGAGGCTTCATTTCCAAACAGGATGATTGCACAGCTCAGTCCTTCTGGGATCTGATTTTTGTCACCACCTAATTTCTGTCCAAAGTCTCAGTTCACAGCCCTGAACCCCACTCCTTTCTGTACATGGATTATATTCAGGATGGAGTGCTTGCCTGGAATCAGAGGGATAGTTCTTTAGAAATTTGGTCTATGGAAGAAGCCACCTTTCATAGAAACCTTAAAATCTGCGTGGTGTTCTTAGTCCTACTGGGTTTATCAACCTCATAATAAGACATGTTATGGTTGCCTCAGGTAACATGTCAGTAGAAGCTTACCTCAAACATCAAAGGTACACATGATCTTTCTCTTTGTATGAAGGTCTGAAACCACCTCCAATGGGCAGCTTCATCGGAGATCACTCTGCGTCTGCCATATGACAGGCAAAAGGAAATCCAAGTAGGGCTGCATGGTCCTCATGGAATGGTCTCTGCACCAGTCAGTAGGTGGGATGCTTTTTCAACTGTGGGGCAGACCATTAATGGACTTGTTGGCTATGAGACTGAACAACAACTTCCTTCTGTGTCTCTCCAGTGATAGCTCAGAGTGCCTGGGTGGTGGCTGCTATCAGTATGAAGTAGGATCATCGGTACACTTGCGCCTTCCCTTCTTGAATATTTCGGCAGGTTCTCCACCAAGTCGGGATCTCCAAATTTCATATCATCCTGATCGCCCCCAATGATTGTGGTTCATTGGCCTACACGACCTGTTCGTATATGAGCAAAGGAGATTACAACAGAGGAAGGACCTGCTGTGACAGCAGATAGTGTCTGATACACAACAACCCACAGATTCTCCACCTTCCTGTAGGGCTCATTTCAAATGATAGATCCACCAGGACTAGTTTTCAAGCAATGTTGCCAACTGCATCGCTCAAGCTGGAGGCAATCCACTTCCAAACTTTATGATGCAGAGTGGAGAATCTTCTAAAATTGGTACAGTAGGAAATGCATTGATCCTAGCTCTCGCCCCATTTAAATGCAGTTACAGACTTTCTTCTCCAGGTTTTCAAGGAAAGAGAATGTTCTGTTTCTACTATTAAGGGCCCTTTTTTAACACTCAAAGTTCTTGAGTAGTTCTGCCATTGAGATCAAACACTCATCTTCCTGATCTCATTAGGTATTTTGAGCTTCAGAGACTTGGTATCTCACTAATTAATGCCTAGATAGAGCTGTTTATGTGTTCTTTGGGCATTACTCCATACATACCTTTGGGTGAAACTTTCTTAACAATCTTGCCCTGAGGCCAGTCATCCTCTTCTCCTAATTATCATGCCTTGTCAGTGGAAGAAGGGTTGTTTACGTTTCAGTTGTAACTTCGATATGATGTCCAATATGGCCACCATGACAGCCATCTTGAAAGTCTTGTGAATGCTACTCTCCTGAACAGAAAGGAAAATCATGTTGGTAAATGGCTTTCACCAGAAGACTTCTTATGATGTCTGGTTGGTCCTAGTATTTTGAAAACTTGTTACTGTTACTCAGCTGAACAGGAAGTCATATTATCATGATGTTTTCACTGGATGACTTCTTATTATGTCCTGTTGGTCCTAAATAAAAATAATGTTAATCTATGTCCAATATGGCCACCGCAGGAGCATCTTGAAAACTTGTTATTATTACTCCTTCTGAACAGAAAGTCATATCAGCATGAGGTTTACACTGGGAGACTTCTTATGGTGTGCAGTTGGTCTTAAAGATTGTACCAATTAGTATCCAAAATGGCCACCACAATGGGCATCTTCAGTATCTTGTTTTCACTACTCCTCCTAAATGGTTCATATTATTGTGGATTTTCACTGATAGACCTATTATGATGTTTAAATGATTTTAAATGAAAATGGTTTTGATCTGATATCCAGGACATGTATATTCACCACAGTAGCCATCTTCAAAATGTTTTACTCATTCTGAACAAAGTCATATCGGCCTGGGGTTTTCACTGGAAGACTTCTTGTGGTGTGTAGTTGTGTCTATCTGTTATCCAATATGGCCACCACTTTGACTAGCTTAAAAATCTTATCACTAGTCCTCCTAGATGGAAATTCAGAGCAATGTTGGGTTTTCACCAGAAGACTTTATATGATGTCTAGTTAGTACTGTTTGAAAATGGTGTCAGTCTGACAATCAGATATGGCCACTATGGCAGCTATCTTAGAAATTTTATTATTGCAACTCTGTAAATGGAAATCAGATTGTAATGGGGTTTTCACCAGTAAACTACTTATTATATCTATCTAGTCCTGAATGAAAAGAGCCAATTTGACCTCAAATATGACTGCTACAATGATCATGTTGAAAATCTTGTCACTAATTCTACTGAATGAATGGTCATATTAACATGAGTTTTCACTGCAATGTCTTTCTAGTTGGTCTAAAATGAAAATGCTGCCAATCTTATCCATTACTGTTGCCACAGTGGCTGATTTGAAAATTGCATCGCTCAAGAGTATCAGAGATTGTTTCATCACTCGGCAGTTAAAAAAGAAGAAATTCTTTTTGAGACTATAGGGCATCGGTCTTTTTCAGTTATTCGTGTTTATTCTAGACCCTAGTTACTAATTTGAGAGAGGGTATAATCTCCCAGGACTGGGTACTTGTGCCAGGAAGAAATAAATCAACACAATATTTGCAGGTATGTATTACACAAGTAAAATTAGTTTTTCCCCCATAAAAGTTGCATTTTGAATTGGGTACTCTAAAGTTCCATTTGTTATTATTTATGCCTTTTTTCCATTAAGTTCATCTTTCTTAGGCAGCAGTTCAAGGGATAATTTATTTTCCTCAGTTATTTATATCATAGTTATAAATTTAATATTAGTTATCAAATTTATCAAATTTGTGTGTACAAAATTTTTTTTTAAATTTCTGTTATCAATCCTGGCAGCTGTACCTTCACTTTCATTAATATATTGTTTTGTTCACTAATTCATTTACCTCTTTTGTTAAATATCAGTTAGGTTGATAATTGAATATGTACTGTAAAAAAAGATCACAACTGATTAATTAAGTAATGAATGATTCGAAGAAGTGAATGCATTAATCAATCAAAACATAAAATTCTATTTAGTACAGTGATTTAGTACAGTGATGAATGTCAAAATTTTTGATACAATGAAGACTTCAAACAGTGAACTTTATTTTGTCTATCACAGACTTCATTTTATTTAAGCTATTTTTGCAATATCAAGAATTATAATATCTGCACAGTGAATAGTAAATAATATACTCTCACTTTCATGATGACATAATTTTAGTATTGTTCAACATTTTCAATATAAACAGTGCCATTTACTACACAGATAAGTGTTTATTTCAATGAAACTTTAACATAGAAAAAATAAGTGCTGCCATATGAGCACAGTGACTTGTACGTACATAAAATGTTGACCAGACTTTGTATTTAGTTGCATTTATATAAACAAGTTATTAGGACTGATTTTAAAGTCAAAAGTCTTGACTTGGATTATTGTTGTATTTATATGTAATGGATTGGGAGCATGTTAACTGAACCAAGTAATAATGGATTTTTATCAAACCCAGTTTGTGGATTTATTTTTAAGAATACCTTGAATGGAACCAGGTTAAAATCTTAGGTTTTTTGTTCAAAAAGATATAATTATATATAAAACCAAACTTACCATGTTGGTGTACTGTATCTTTGCAGAATACAGATGAGTTCATTGATCTTAAAGACTTAAAAAATAGTACTAACAGCTGCCTCTCAGCATTAAGAGGTTAGTGTTTGGACTGGTCAGCCTGGTGTCAGGATAATGTGACTGGGTGGGACATGATGCTACATGTCTGTGTCATGATATATCACTATAAAAAACTGCCACACTGCAGACATCATAGCAATATGACTGAAAAATTGTTAAAAATCCAAATCACACACACACACACACAGAGAATTCATTGATCTTATGTTAATGGAATTAGGTCAAAGGTCAAAGAATATTACAGGATATTATACTGTACTTCTCATTATAAACATGTTCACTCAAACATAAAAGAAAATATGTTTCTGTTTTACCAGATATGGCACATTGGAGTTTATCTAAGATAATATGATTTCAATTTCCAGCAATTAAAAAAGATAAAAAGAGGGATGAAACAGACTTTTTTAAATTCAAACATATTCTTTTGGCCATTAGAATGCCAATCCCACAATGGGATCATTCAAGCTAGTTATAGCCTCACTTCTCAAAGAAAAGTTTTGGATTATGTTAACCATCCCATATAGATATGCACACATGTATGTGCATTAATGCACAAGTAATGTTGTTCAACTCTGCCCACATTATTTCAGATATAGACTTCATACTCTCAGGGGTGGCCTGTAGATTTATACAGTGGTTGCAGACTTCTAGTTCATAAAGTACAATCCAACATTTGGCCACAACAATCAGCCCCCAGCCCCCATCAGATATTTGTGAGAATAGAGAAGCAGCTTATTGTGACTGGTGGTTGATTGAAACAAATGATATTTAATTCAGGTTTGATTGTATATATGCTTTAGTAAGGGAGTGAAAATAAATGGCAATAGACCAGTTGGTTTATTGTCTTGACCAGTTCATCACATGTGTATGTATGTATGTATGTATGTATGTATGTATGTATATATATATTGTTACGTATCGGCTCGTTCAAAGTAACACAAAGAAAGAGTGACTACAACAAGCTTTGTAAATTTTAACAAAAATAATTTATTTCCCTAGAAAACACAGAGAAAAGGTAAATATGTGAAACAAGACTTACGATTTATGAAGAAGATCCAAAAATTTGTTCTAAATTTGTGAAAATACATAAGTCCTGTGAATAAACAGTTCTAAACTGATAGTCTGAATCTCAGCTCCGTTCCAAGATGGCGGATGACGACGTCAGACGAAGGCTAACACAAAATGTCCAGAATTTTCGCTGTGAAGCACAATTTGAATTGTTCTGCTCCAACTTAGAAATAATTTCAACAAATGTCTTTGTCCAAAGCCAGTAGTACTGTTCTCCAGGGAAAATAATTATTTAGAAAGTAGATGAAATACAGCTACCACCACTAACAACACACATGTTGTTCCTCGTACAAATGCACAACTCTTTCCAGCACAGGAATACCTTTTCCTTAAGGTATTAGAAACTCTACAAGATCTTATGATGTGACTCTCAACTATGACTGACTACGACTATGACTATCACTATGACTGAACTTTCTTACCGATAACTAAGCATATAAAAGAAACTAATACATCGTTTCATGTACACACGCACGAAGGACACGTGTGATTTCGCAATCCAACTGGACATTACGAAAGCTTGAACAAGTATCAGCCAATCATTTACATAGCTATTGCTGAATGTTTACTTGCGACGAATTTACTATCATACAAAGCTCGTGCTTACACGAGTCACATTTACGTTTTAAATAAATACGATGTTTCTAACATACTATTAGACCCATGCAAACATAATCATCATAATAATAATAACTACATTTAATGATGTAAAAATGAAATAAAAATGAAACAAAGAACTAGAAGAATTTGAATTTTAACACACATGTAATTTAACTACAGGGTCGTAACACTTTCCCCCATAAAGAAAAAAGAAAGATTTATGTAATAAAGCTTTCTTTTTTACCAGATGTAAACTGTACATGAGGTAAAACAAATTTACATAAGAAGAACTCTTATGAATTTACACAAAGGTGTATATCAAAATGACATTTCTATACACGGGAAAGTGCATCTGCAATTAAATTATCTTTTCCTTTAATGTGCCTGATGTCAAGATTGTACTCTTGCAAAAATAAACTCCATCTCAACAGTCTTTGATTTTTATTTTTCATTCTGCTGATGAAAGTAAGGGGGTTGTGATCACTAAACACAACAACCGGAGAAGGAGCTGAATTGATATAAACTTCAAAATGCTGTAATGCTAGCATTAAAGCCAAGCATTCCTTCTCAATTGTTGAGTAGTTTCTTTGGTGTTTATTTAATTTCTTAGAGAAGTAACACACTGGGTGTTCTACACCATTTTTTTCATCTTGAAGCAAAACTGCTCCAACCCCAACATCACTTGCATCCACAGATAGTTTGAACGGTTGACTGAAATCTGGAGCTGTTAAAACTGGTGCACTTTCAAGTATGGCCTTTAATCTATTGAAAGCCTCTTGACATTTTTCAGTCCAAAGAAACTTGTTTTTCTTTCTCAACAAGTTTGTCAGAGGTTCAACAATATCAGAAAAATTAGAACAAAATTTGCGATAGTACCTGGCCATACCCAAAAATCGCATCAGCTGTTTTTTACTGACAGGCACAGAAAATTCAGAAATAGCCTTGACGTTAGCATCTATAGGTTTAATCTGACCATGTCCCATAATATGTTCTAGAAAAGTAACACAAGCACGGCAGAACTCACTTTTAGATAAATTAATAGTCAAATTTGCATCCGTGAGTCTGTCGAAGAACTTCCGAATCGTGGCTAGATGTTCTTTCCAGGTGTTGTTGTAGATGATGACATCATCAATATAGGCATCACAATTGTCTAGACCAGAAGTAATCATATTCATAAGACGTTGAAAAGTACTTGGAGAACCCTTCATCCCAAATGGCATTACTTTATACTGGTAGAGTCCATCTGGAGTCACAAATGCCGAAATTTCTTTTGCTCTTTCTGTTAGTGGAATTTGCCAAAAACCCTTCAGAAGGTCGAATTTAGTGACGTATTTGGCATTTCCAATTTTGTTGATACAATCGTCGATTCTTGGCAATGGAAATAAGTCTGTTTTTGTCACACTGTTCACCTTCCTATAATCCGTACACATTCGGAAAGTTTTATCCGGTTTCGGAACAAGAATGCACGATGAACTCCAATCACTCTTACTGGGCTCTATAAAATCATTTTCCAGTAAATACTGAATCTCATTTTTCATGTATTCCTGTTTAAAAGGATTCATCCTGTATGGGTGTTGTTTCATGGGTTTTGAATCTACTATTTCAACGTCGTGAAAAATTTTGTTTGTCCTTGTAGGCACGTCTAGAAACAAGTGTTCATATTCAGACAATAATTGTTTAAGTTCACTTTTTTCTTGATTTTGTAAATGAGAAAGTTTCTGGTCTAGATTTTCCATAACTTCTGAATTCCGAAGACTTGTTGTTCCAAGATTAGTAGAATCCAACTGAATTCCTTCATTCAAATCCTCAGCTGGTGGGACAGGTACAACTAAATTAATTGCATGATTTACCTGGCTATTTCTTTGAAAATAGTAGTACTCCATTAATTTACTTAGACTTGAGTACTAATATTATAATTTAACTCATTCATTTCTTCTTTACTTTGTAAGGGCCATAAAATCTTACTTGAAGAAAATTCTGCAGAATGAGCAAGAGAGAATGGACTTTATTACAGGACTCAAAAAATTCTCTCTAGTATACTTCGGTGAAACCATAGCTTCACTTTTGACTTGAACTGCTGAATGCCAAATTCAAGTGTAACAAGCTGGAACATACCAGACTTGAAATCTGACCTTTGACCAGATTGAACAAATTTGAGAAGGCCAAATTGAGCAAAATTCCTCAAAGGAATTACCTCTGGAAAACTTGTTGATGCATACTTGATGGTCAACAAATTTTGGTTACCTGACTTGGTCTTTAGTAAGGGATCAACACAGTCTACCATAATTCTACTGAATGGTTCGTCAAATGCAGGAATTGGTTGCAAATGAGCTTTAGGTATCTTTTGATTTGGTTTTCCTACAATTTGACAAGTATGACAAGATCTACAAAACTTGAAAACATCACTTTTGATTTTTGGCCAATAGAAGTGAGTCAAGATCTTGTGATACGTTTTATTTATCCCTAAATGACCAGCCATAGGAGTTTCATGGGCCAAACTAAGTATTTCCTGTCTGTAAGGTTTCGGAACCACAATCTGATATTTTACTGACTTTACGTCACAAGCAGGTACCTCGGGAGGTCTCCATTTTCTCATAAGAACTCCATTTTTAATGAAGTAACAGACAGGTACTTCAGTTGCTTCTTTTTCACTAACGGCCCGCTGAAACAAACAGGAGATCTCAGGATCCTTCTCCTGTTCGACTACAAGTGATTGTCGTTTATCACCCTGATCAGATAAAAGAGAATGAGTATTCAAAAGAGGATCACTATGATCAGTACCCTTTGACTGATCCAAATTAGAAGTGAAAGTGACCTCATCAAAAGCCTGACCAATATATGTGTCAGCTAAAGGAATACTTTCCTTATCAAAATCATTCTCAAGAGCTTTCTTTGCCATAGCTCTAGTAACTGCACAAGCTGGGAATAAATCAGGGATTTCTTTTTCAATAGGATCAACTTTCTGACCCAAAGAAGGCTTGTCAGTTACAAGTGGATTAACCACAACCTTGTCTCCAGCTAGGTCATTGCCTAGCAACAAATGAATGCCCTCAACGGGTAAAGTAGACACAACACCGACTGTCACAGGTCCTGAAACTAAGTCTGATGACAAATTAACAGAATGGAGAGGAACATTAACAAAGCCACACTCTACTCCCTGAATGAGAACACTCTCATTAGAACAGGTCTTC
>JAECUM010019157.1:0-65834 GCA_016617855.1 Megalonaias nervosa | reverse complement strand
TCCAAAAGGTTTTTGAATCTCTGGCTCAGCCAATGTGGGTATATGAGAAAGCTTTCTAGTATCTTCCCGTGGGTTGGTGGTCCTTACCGGGGTTTCCCAGGTTTTATGTTCAACAGTAATACTGGCTGCCACATTTAGCCTATCTTGTTCTGAGAAACCCAAAACAAAAGACAAAATGTACTTAATAATATATTATGTAAGAATAATATTATTACACAAACTTTTCTGGAGTGCTTCATTTAAGTGTTTCATCCCTCAGGTTTGAAGGCTACTGCAAACATTAATGCTAAGTTAAATGTTTGTTATCACTATGTTATGTTACAGCATGGACAAGGATGAGATATAAATGACCACTTACATGTGCTCTTTTAGATGGACAAACATAGTGTAACCCTGCCTGCATCAGAAAGTGGGTACAAAGATAGTAGATACTTGCTGATATTTCACTCCTCATTATCATTCTACTTACTTACTAAAGTCCCCAAAGCTGGTGATTCCTGTGTAGCCAGCTTTTGTGGTGACCTTCTTGGTGATGAATAAGGGGGTACTGGCTATTGTCCACACTATTGGTGTTGGTGGCGGCAGAAGTAGCTTCAGGTTGCTGCTTCTCATGGTTGCAGGCGACTGTGTGAGTTATCATTTGGCTACTGATCATTTGGTCATAATTGCTGGGTTCCTGATTCAGGCTGACATCTTCATAGTTCCTTTCCAACATGGCATCATGGGCTTTCCTTGCCTGTGATACTGCAGATGGGACATTTCCATTGGGCATGTTTTGGGTGTTTTGTGAGGGTTTATGAAGAGATGAGGAGCTTCTAGTTTATAGTATGTTGGTTCCTCCTCTTGATATTATTTTCCCATGGAGTTGCTGTATACAGTTACCTTGAGTATTATGAACCTTGAAATAAAAAATTGAATAAATTGGTTTATTCCATCAAATAATCATATATATATGGAAATATCTTTGATAAACAAATTTTTAAAATCCTTATAAAGAATGACTAATCTGTGTAATTTTCTGTTTACAGGTAAAAGTAATTCTTATTATATATATATATATATATATATATATATATGAGAGAACACATTTTTCAATTCTAAAGATGATCTTGATGAAATAAGTTTTAATCATTCTATATGAAATAGTGATTTTGTTCAATATGCACAGGAATTTTTTGTTGAATACTTTATCATTTTACTGTATGAAAATGGATAGCAAAACATAAATATACCAACAACCTTGCTGAGAAAAGAAAGAAACTTGTATTATGCCAAAAGAAGGAAATGGTTACTGTCTAATCTATCTTGCTATGTACACTCCATTTGACTGATAAACTGGTAAGTTGCATCATCTCTGATAGCTCTTATGGTAGAGCACTTGTTTCAGAGTAGAGGGGTCCAAGTGTTTGAAATAAAAATGCCAAGTGTTTGAAATATAAATATGTAAAATTTATATTATCACTTTTTAATAATATTTGCCCATGTATTTGTTTTCATGTTTGAAGAGTAAATCAATGTTGCATATTTAAATACAAAGATCTGTTACTGATTTTTATGTCTATCTATATATTTTCTTCCATCTGTTTTTAATAATTTTCATTCATACATGCAACATTTATTTTTGAGTATTTGTTGATCATAATTTCTTATCTCTTCATATATTATGGTTAATGTATGTATCAAATCCTAACTTTGAATACTTACCAATTATTAGATTTTTGCCATGACTGTGGATTGGGTTGTTGGGATGGTAGAACAAAACTCATCTGCATATTCAAACATTTAATGGTTTAAATACATTTCAGCATTCAGTTGTCTTTGTAAATCATTATTAAAAGATTGATGCATATACACAAAGACACTAGCTGTGCAAGAGATTATTTGAGACTTCTCAGTGGACTGGAATAAAACAAAGTTCTGAAACAGACCTCATTTTTTCTGTGAAAGTTCTATTTAGGCTTCATCCACAGCATGCAGATTTTCAAAGTTCAAAATCACGTCTCATCTACCATTCTGCAGTTTTCTAAGTTCCAAAATATGCCTTAACTAGTTAATTCCAGTTTGGTAAGTTCCAAAATATGCCTTAACTAGTTAATTCCAGTTAGTTAAGTCCCAAAATAAGCTTTAACTAGTTAATTCCAGTTGCTAGGTTTCAAAATACTCCTTTTCTTGCCATTAAGCTAGCGCTTGAATATACCTGTAATTTTCACATGTCTTAGATAAAAGACGCCCATATTTCCTACTAGTATTATGCTTCTGAGTCTTGTACACCTGTAAAATTCACTTTGCGCCTTTAAATTGGGTGTATTACAACATTTTTATTGCTCCTGTATGGGTTGTTGTTGTTGTAGGGTTTAACACCATTTTTCAGCACAAGATAGGCTATACATGGTGGCCAGTATTAATGGTGGAAGAAGAACCCAGGAAAACCCCGGAAAGAACCACCGACTCGTGAGAAGCTACTGGCAAGCTTTCTCACATACCCACATTGGCCGAATCCGAGACTCGAACCCACACAGAAAGAGGTGAGATGGCAGTGATCCATAACGGAGAGCGCTCTAGACCACTCGGCCACTTGGGACCCCCTCCTGTACAGGTGCAATATGCCCATACTTTTGTACAGGTTTTTCCAAGACCAGTCTTAACAATCTTTTCATGCTAAATGTCACTGAAATTATGCTTAATTTATCTCATCAACTGGTTATCTAATTGACAAATGTATTTTATCAGAATCAGATATTTAGTGGAATTCATTTATATGAACCCTGATTGGTGAAATATGTTGAAAGAAAAGTATGTTTATGCAAGAAAGAATGAATGAAACACTTATATTGTTTCATACCTAAATTAACTTAAAAAGTCACCAAATTAAAATTTGTTACATACAAGATACCTTCTTTGTGTAAAGCCTCTTAGTGCTTGAATGGGATGTAATTTTGTTACATCATCAATACAATTGCACAAAGGGAACATATTGCTTTGCTGTCTGTCTGTATGTCTGCATGTCCATAAATCTATGCATACATTGCAATTCCATTTTAATGTACTATTCCAAAAACTTTTAAATTTAGAGACAGAAATTTTACATAGATGATAGTCATTAATAGATGACTTGTTTAGATTTTTTAATATTTTAGGCCTTTTTAAATTTTTAGGGACTTGTACTTTTTTGACAAAAAGCTTGTTAGCAGGTTTAAGCAAAAATCATTTGAGGTAGACATATGAATTTCGATATGCATTTTTGTATGCATATGTAGATGACCTGTTTAGATTTTCATGGCATTAGAGCAAATTTTCAAATGGATTAAACTTTGAAAATTTTGCGCCGAAACATATTGCTTGTTCTGCATATAGATTTTCGAAACATAATTATCGTTTTGTTTTTTTTTTACGGAGCAGTAGCTTTATATTTTCAATTGGCTATTTGAACAGATGAAAGTTTGTATTGACTATACGTTCTTGTACACTTATTTGTGTACACCGACAATTCATAGAAATTATAATTATTTTTTTATACTTTAACATTGTATATAGCGAATATTTTCTGAATTAATAAATCTAAATTTTGCTCTTGATGTAAAACTTTTTAATAATAAAAATTATACACGAAATAACATACAGTCAAGTATTTTGTGTTCTATTTTATATTGTTAATTCTACTCTGAGATATGAAAATTACAAGCATGATTTTTGTACCTTTTGTCCACGTAGTTATCACGAAGATTGTTAATGAGACAGACCATCAGACTGCTGGTGTTACGTTTGCAGTAAAGCCCTATTACTCCACCTTTCATGATCCAGTTTTTATTGCCTTACAAGACAGAAACATAAGAGCTGTCTGGTCTAACATGGCCAACAAGCCCACAGGAATCACGACCCCAAAACCAGCAGTACCCCCATCTGCCAGACCACTTAATACTGGATCTTCTGCAACTCTTGGTTCAGATTTAAAACCAACTGGCCTTCAGAATAATTTAGCAGGTGCGGAGGGAGGATCACAGAGAAAGGAAATTCAAGATAGAATCTCTTCACCACAGTCTGGCAGTGGATCAGAAAATTATATGAAATTTTCAAATAACCCAGATGATGAGATGATGCACTCCTCAGCATTGCTCAAGTCATGGGAAAAATTACAGTTTGCTTCATCGAGCTCTGACAATAATGGCTATAGTATGAGGACACAGACTTTGCCAGATTCTAATATATTTCCCATTCCAGATATCAGGCAACCACAGGCTTACAACAACAATCAACAAAAATCTTCATTAGGAGGTCTACAAATATTCACTAACAGTCTTTCCCCTTTTTCGGCCTTTCCTGATGGTTCAAACACTAGTGGTCCCCACCCTGGATTTTCTTCCGTCACAGATGTACATCCTTCTGAAAAGACAAAGAAAAAATACAAAAAGATTGAAAAATCTTCGGATCCTCAAAGGTCAAGATCATCAGCAAAAAAATCTCAGTTATCTGCAGTTCCTCCTGTGAGACAAGGTCAAGGTGACCTAGAGGGTCAAAGTAAAATGGATGCAGAGCTTGAATCTGAAACTGTGTCCATGACCTTGGAAAATATTATGCTTTTGATAATGGATTGCTTTCGGAAGAAATGTACATTTTGCACAGTTAAATTTGATACCAGGCAGGAAGTGGTAAGATTAAGTGGACAGAAATCTGATGTTCAAAAAGCCAAGCTGATGATGTACACGACCCTTGAAAAAAAGCATGAAGTGACTTCTTCATCAGATGTAACAGAGGTACATCAGAAACTACTAGTTTTGCAGAAAACTAAGGATGCAGTCAGAGTTATGTTAAAATCCAAACAAATCTATGCATTTGTTCTAATGAAAGAAGACAAGCATCTACATTCATATGCTTTGAATTACCATCAAGCAAAGAATGGTCTTGACCTGATTGAGCAAAGTTTGGTTCAGTCCACTGTTAGTTTGAGGGAGGGTCAGGATAAGCTACTAACTGGAAGTGAGTGGACCAGTCTAGTACAGAGTCTAGAGCAAGGAAACATAATCAAGATACAGCAAAACACAAGGATGGTGGAAATTGGTGGCCTTCACCAAGTTGCGGTTGAACAAGCTGAGAATGAAATCATTACATTTATGAAGGAAGAGAAACCACCAAACACCTTCAAGCAGGTAATGGATGGTGCCCTAGCACGATGCTTCAAGACAGAATTGGCAGATGGTGCAAGAGACAAAGTGAAGTAAGAACTTCTCGCCTTTAGGGTCCATTTTGTTGGATATCTTATTTATTTCATATACTTCTTTCTTGCAGCTTTTTATGAAGTGGGGAGGAGTACATGTTACAGTAAACTTATAATGTTGATAATAAAAAATAATTAAAATAAAAGTGAAAGAATACTCAGTGCTTATTGGAAGATAAACATATCTTGTTCAGATAATTTACTGTGTAATAAAAACAGCTGTTGAGAAAGTGAGATTTATCTGGTAGTATTGTGACCGTTCAACCTTTTCTATATCAAAGAAAACAGTTAGGCTAGCAAGTTGGCATTGCCACCTATATCGCTTAAAAGTCAAGTCAAACTGCAAATAGCTAAGATACTTATATACCATGGCATAATGTGTCTGCCAGTCAGGGTCTATGTAGTTTGTTCTACTGATTACTCCTGTCCAACTACACAGACCCAGATATGCTGGTGCATTATGCTATGGCAAATCTGGGTCTGTGTAGTTTGCAGTTGGACTAATTTTTCAAGCAAGTATAAATGGTTGATTAGTTTTACTTGGTTTACCAACCCAGCTTTTTCTCCCCAGCCAGACTCAAATATCAAAATTAAGTGTTCAGGAAAGGCATTTTCAAGATAGTTGGTAATTAATTGATGTTCTTAAGTGATGAATGTTGTAAGAATATTAAACATAAGTACATTGTAGGCTACTGTGTGCAAATGTGTGTGGAAGATTACCTCTTGCTTTGATAAGTGTTTGCATACAGCAAACTGTGTATGAGCAGCGCAAGGAATAATGTCATCAGCCACATATCACTGACATATTATGGATTTGCAGGAGCTCAGGTGGTAGCTTGAAAATGCAGGAGTTGCCTCGTCAAAGTGGGTCAGATAGGTTTCAGATTGAGGTGGAGGTCCTTGGTTCAGATTCAGCATTTGAGGCTTTTAAAACAGCACTAAAAAGCATCTGGCATGAGAGATTGGACCTGTATACTCTGTGCACCTCAGGTAAGGGGAGGTAATAAAGATGTAAGTGGTGTGATGAGGTGTAAAAGATGGAAGTGGTATGATGAGGTATAAAAGATGTAAGTGGTGTGATGAGGTATAAAAGATGTAAGTGGCGTGATGAGGTATAAAGATGTAAGTGCGGGATGAGGAATAAACGATGTAAGTGATGGGATGAGGTGTAAAGGATGTAAGTGGTGTGATGAGGTATAAAAGTTGTAAGTTGTGTGATGAGGTATAAAAGATATAAGTGGTGGGATGAGGTATAAAAGATGTAAGTGGTGTGATGAGGTATAAAAGATACAAGTGGTGGGATGAGGTATAAAAGATGTAAGTGGTGTGAAGAGGTATAAAACATGTAAATGGTGTGATGAGGTCTAAAATATGTAAGTGGAGGGATGAGGTATAAAAGATGTAAATGGTGTGTGAGGTACAAAGATGTAAGTGGTGTATTGAGGTATAAAAGATGCAAGGGGTGTGATGAGGTATAAGAGATGAAAGTGGTGTGATGAGGTAAAAAAGATGTAAGTGATGTGTTGAGGTATGAAAAGTGTAAGTAGTGTGAAGAGGTATAAAAGATGTAAGTGGTTTGGAGAAGTATACAAGATGTAGGTGGTGTGATGAAGTATAAAAGATGTAAGTGGTGGGATGAGGTATAAAAGATGCAAGTGGTGGGATCAGGTATTAAATATGCAAATGGTGTGGTGAGGTATCAAAGAGGTAAGTGGTGTGATGAGGTATAAAATATATAATGTTGTGATGAGGTATAAGAGATGTAATAGATGTTATGAGGTATAAAATATGCAATGTTGTGATGAGGTATAAAATATGTAGGTGATGGCATGAAGTATAAAATATGTAAGTGATGGAATGTGGTATGAAAGATGTAAGTGGTGTGATTAGGTATAAAAGATGTAAGTGGTGTGATGAGGTATAAAAGATGTAAGTGATATGGAGAGGTATAAAAGATGTAGGTGGTGTGATGAAGTATAAAAGATGTAAGCGGTGTGATGAGGTATAAAACATGTAATGTTGTGATGAGGTATTAAAGATGTAAGTGGTGGGATGAGATATAAAAGATGCAAATTGTGTGATGATGTATAAAAGATGTAAGTGGTGATATGAGGTATAAAAGATGTAAATGGTGTGGTGCATTACAAAGACGTAAGTGGTGTGATGAGGTATAAGAGATGTAAGGGGTGTGATGAGGTATAAAAGATGTAAGTGTAGTGATGAGGTATAAAAGATGTAAATCATGTGATCAGGTATAAAAGATGTAAGTGACGTGATGAGGTATAAAGAATGTAAGTGGTGGGATGAAGTATAAAAGATGTAAATGGTGTGGTGAGGAAGAAAAATGTAAATGGTGTGATGAGATATAAAAGATGTAAGTGGTGTAATGAGGTATAAAAGATGTAAGTGTTGTAATGAGGGATAAAAGAGATGAGTGATGGGATGAGGTATAAAAGATGTAAGTTGTGTGATGAGGTATAAAAGATATAAGTGGTGGGATGAGGTATAAAAGATGTAAGTGGTGTGATGAGGTATAAAAGATACAAGTGGTGGGATGAGGTATAAAAGATACAACTGGTGTGATGAGGTATAACAAATGGAAATGGTGTGATGAGGTATAAAAGATGTAAATGGTGTGATAACGTTCAGTTCTGAATAATCACAAAAGATGTAAATGGTGTCATGAGGTATAAAAGATGTAGGTGTAGTAATGAGGTATAAAAGATGTAAGTGGTGGAATGAGATATAAAAGATGTAACTGATGGGATGAGGTATAAAAGCAGTAACGGGTGTGATGAGGTAATAAAGGTGTAAGTGGTATAATGAGGTATAACAGATGTAAGTGGTATGAAGAGTTATTAAAGATGTAGGTCATGTGATGAGGTATAAATGACATGAATGGTGTGATGAAGTATAAAAGATGTAAATGGTGTGATGAGGTATAAAAGATGTAAATGGTGTGATAACATTCAGTTATGCATAATCATAAAAGATGTAAATGGTGTGTTGAGGTATAAAAGATGTAAGTGGTGTAATGAGGTTTGAAAGATGTTAAGTGGTGGAATGAGGTATAAAAGATGCAAGTGATGGGATGAGGTATAAAGATGTAAGTGGTTTGATGAGGTATAAAAGATGTAAGTGGTGTGATGAGGTATAAAAAAATGTAAGTGATGGGATGGGGTATAAAAGATGTAATTGCTTGGTTGAGGTATAAAGAATGTAAGTGGTGTGATGGGGTATAAAAGTTGAAAATGGTGTGATAACATTCAGTGATGCATAATCATAAAAGATGTAAATGGTGTCATGAGGTATAAAAGATGTAAGTGGTGTAATGAGGTATAAAAGATGTAAGTGGTGGGATGAGGTATCAAAGATGTAAGTGATGCAGTGAGGTATAAGACAAGATATAAATAGTGTGATAATGTTCAGTTATGCATAATCATAAAAGGTGTAAATGGTGTAGTGAGGTATAAAAGATGTAAGTGGTGCGAAAAGGTATAAAAGATGTAAGTAAGTAATGGGATGAGGCATTAAGATGAAAGTGGTGTGATTTGGTATGAAAGATGTAAGTGGTGTAATGAGGTATAAAAGATGTAAGTGGTTTGATGAAGTGTAAAAGATGTAATGGCATGATAATGTTCAGTTATGCATAATCATTTAAATAAGCATGACACTTAAATGATTGTAATGTTTGAGCACTTCCACCATCATACTATCATGGACTGAGCCTTATATATTTGTAAAAAATAGGGGCTGAGGGTGGAATGGGCTGACTGTATGACAAAGATATTTACAGTAAGTATTGTTGCCAAACTTTTTAAAGGAGGAAGGGGATTATCACCAAGCTTAGGCTTATCACCTGATAACACTTTGCTAAGTTATCAAGATTTGACTGGGAACTGTGACTGAAGAAAAGTGTATTAGTTTTTCTTTTATCATTACAGTTTATTGTAACATAGGGCACATTTCAGCCATTTTCAACTATCCAGGTCATAATAACATGCATACAATTAAGGCTAACAAAACATGGATATTGCATAATGTCACAGGATAGAAAAATGTCCTGCCAGATTAGGAATCAAACTTCCTTAATTCCAGATTTGTGCTCTATGCAAAATATTGCTCCAAATTCAACACAGGTCTTCTACAAAATCAAGCAATCTGAGTCATACCACTGAGTCAGTTGAACCTGTGACATTATCTTTAGTTTTGGCAATTTATCACAATATGAGACAGGTTGCTGTGTTAAAATGTTTTGAAGATATATACAACAGCTATTTAAATATCTCTACTGTTGTAGAATTGGCATTTGCTGTGTATTTTAATTAGCTTCAGCAGTTACTGTGAAGTTTTAGTTGTATCATCATTTACTGTGTAGTTTAACTTGTATCGTCATTTGCCATGATGTTTTAGTGTCATCATTTACTGTGTAGGTTTGTTTATATGAGCATAGAATATCTTTTACATCAGAACTTTTCCAAAGTCACCTGCTTTTCTTGCTGTCAGAAAATGATGTTGTGTGAATGCATTGTCTGCACAGAAATTAATATTTATATAAGAAAATCATTGTTTTTCCAGAGGATGAGCTACAACTTGTTGTAGAAGCTCTGTCTAGAAGAGGGAAAGACTTTATGAAAAGTTTTGAGGGACGTCATAACTGTTATATTGACCTAACCTTGCCAGCTGGTAAATTTAAAATAGCCATGAAATACTCAGCACCTGAAGGAGATAGGTAAAATACATTAGTTACAACCAAACAGATATAGTCACAGAACGTCTGTAAATGACTTACAGGTTTATTATACCTGTTGAGATGGGATATTTCCCTTTGGTCTCTGGAACGATAAGAAAGATACAGTTTAATATTTTGTACCAAAATTTGTGTATACAATCACAGGAGAAAATGGCCTATCAGTTTTAGCTGGGTTATGCTTTAGTTTTGGCTTATCAGTTGTAGCTGGATTGTACTTTAGTTTTGGATTATCTGTTGTAGATGGGTTGTGTTTTAGTTTTGGATTATCTGTTGTACATGGGTTGTGTTTTAGAGTAACAGGAAAGGTAAGGAAAGAGATGTTAGGTAATCGAATATTTGTTACATAAAGGTACTTTGAGGTGATCTCTCATTCACCTGAGGTTAAAACTCTGTTTATCTTAGGTGAAATCATCAAGTTTAGGACACTATTTTGAAATTCAGTATGAAATACTGACTGTAACAAATATACTGTAATGTTCTTAAGTTATGGTTGAGAAATTTCTCCTCTGATAATTTTACACAATTAAGATTATTAAAGTAATGTGATATGAATTATAAAACAAAATTGTTGTGTGCCTAGTGGATTAGATCAAGTCATTTGCATATCAAATGAGGTCAAGTCCTTGTAAGGGAGATGTGAAACAAATGGCTGATTATATATGATGCACACAAAAAACAAGTATAAAATGTGTGTGTGTGGATTGCATGGCAAGTCATGAAAATAGCTGTAATTACTTTTCCAATGTTGAACCTTTTGTTTTCCAGTTGTATTCATTCATGATCATTCCTGGTTTCAATCAAATAAAGAATTACGAGATAAATGAACAAAATTACCTATTACGTTTTGCAACTTTATACCCATTATTACATTCAAATCACTGAAGCATAATAATAAACTTACATATGCATGAAAGTGATTAAGTTTTGTAAAAATTAGTTTGATTCATTGACCATTATCTCCATGGAAACACTATCATATCCATTTCCATTTAAAGTGACCAGCTAAGCTAATGTTAATTCCATGCCATTATTCTGGAGCTTGAAATATCATTTGATCATGACTTGTTTCAACCAGATGCATGCTGGGATACTGATTAAAGTCTAATTATGAGCAGGAGCGAGTAGAATGCCATAGAGAGTACACAGTGTGAACACTATAGAAATGACCCAGAGTGATAAAAGTAGAAATGATAAAGTGTGAACATGATAGAAATGATGAAACTGGACACCATAGAAATGATCTAGTGTGAACATTATAGAAATGATCCTTTGTGAGCACCTTAGAAATGACCTATTGTGAGCACCATAGAAATGTCTCATTGTGAACACCATAAAAATTATTCTTTGTGAACACCATATAAATGACACTGTGAACACTATATAAATGGTCCAAAGTGAACGCAATAAAAATGATCCAGTGGGACAAATAGAAATGACCCAGAGTGAATACCATAGAAATGACCCAATGTGAAAACCATAGAAATGACCCAATTTGTTAAATTGTCACTTAGGGAAATATCTTGATCCAGCAAAACAATATAAAGGAGCTCACTTAGTGAATTCACATAACAATAACTTTGGTGAATATTCAAATAAGAATAATTATGGTTAATATTCGAATAAGAATAATTTTTGGTGAATATTCAGATCATAAATTCGTACTCAGATAATTGTTGTGTCATTTTTAGTGCACCTAGAACATTTATCAGACTTTGTGATGGCCTCCATCGTGTGTAGTATCACTTAGTGGGCATACTGTCAGACCAAGAAGTTATTCTCCACCACTTTGTTTATTTACCTGACAACATTGCTGGTACCATCAGTAATGTCAGATGAATAATCAAAGAAGTGAAGAACAGCTTGTCCGTTTACCATACTATGTACATATACACTGATTGTAGTTCCATGAAGCTGGAAAGGTGACAATGGCCTGGATGGACTAATCATGCAGACCTGTATTTGGATACTCTTAGTTGTGCTCCTAGGACAAAACAACAATTCAAACTTGGTTTTGATAAAAAACGATATATGTCCAAATTGAATCTTCAGAATTGATATCACTTCTAAACAACAAGGACTGTAAGGGTTAAACACCTTGTCAGAATCTTAAAAGCTGTTCAGATTCAAAAAGGTGGAGTTCAGACTTCGAAAAGTTGAGTTCAGACTCAGTAAAGTTAAGAGTTCAGACATTTACCAGATGAGGTCAAACTTTTAGGAAACTGCTAAAACCTGAATATATACTTGACCATATCTTCTCAGTTGTCATTTGCAAACTAAATTAAAATGCTATGTCTAGCCTATTTTTTAAAAAAATGTTCATACATTTGTTGGTCACGATATTTTATGGTGATAGAAAAATTTGCGTCAAGTAAATTGAACTCTTTTGTGAAAGCAGGGCCTTGCATTTGCTGTCAGAAAAATGTTTTAAGAATACCCCTCAAATAGTCTTTCCATGCTTTCTCCATTTTCATTGGCTGCCACTAATTATACAGATACAACTATGGTGGATCTGAATCTATCAATATCTCTTTCAGGTGTTTTCTAAAATCTCATCTTCTGCTTTAATCATAGAAGGGTTAGGTAGCATAATAATTCGGTTACCAGGAAGATGAGACACGTATACAAATAAGATTGGTTGCTGTGAGTGACAGAATTTGTTTTAAATTTCAGGCTTAGTGGCAGCTGCTATAAGAAAGTGTCTGCTATAAGAAAGTGTCTGCTATATGAAAGTCTTTGCTGTATGAAAGTGTTTGCTGTATGAAAGTGTCTGAAGTATGAAAGTGTCCACTAAAAATTTTCACTATATATTTGAAGATCCATTTGGCATCATATAGATATCAGTTTTGTTGTCATTTAATATGTTCACTTGTTGCAATTTTTTTTCAACTATACAATCAGAAAGAAGGCAGATTCCCCAGTTGTATACTATACCAAACCTCCAGAACTAGAGGACAAAGCTGCTGATATGAGAAAAGAAATTAAATTTGGGTTAGTTTCTATTGTTGTGAAGCAAGGAGATATCACAAAGGAACAGGTATGTTAGCCATCATGGGGAAATTAATCATTTAGTTAGATATATGATAAATTTTGTTGCAATTTGGTTTTGTGATATGGCTGACTTCTCTTTATATTCAATTCCTATATTTTTCCCAACAGTTTATGCTTGTTTGCCTTTTGTAATAATGACTTTGTAGGTTATTACACTCAGTCCTATACATTTGTGAAGTAGATTGCCCACGTATGAGAAGCATGTGATATCTATACAATCCATTATATGTACTGGTGTAGGATAGGTGTATTTCCAACCATGATCAGGATTTTGTGGCAGAGATGAGGTTTTGCATTCAAAGTTGGATCGCTAGGGTGAGATTTCGATATTTCACACCAAAGCATACGATGAATAATTTTTCTCTCATTTCTTACTTTAAAATTGTGTTGGAGAAAAGATGTTTTATCATCAGTATTGATATAGTTTTGGAAATACAAAGTATTTAAAAGCTTTTGTGATGAAGCGTGCATGAGAGGATAACAAGCACTCTAAGTACATTATATGTGAGCAATTAGATTACCAAATTAACAGTTTTTATAAATTTCAAGTTGAGGACAGCAAGGAGAAAAGTAAGGAGGAAAGTAAGAATTTGAGCATAACGAATAACGCTGGAAAACTATTTGTTGATGCAGGCCACATAAGTGACAATTGTATTGAAAACAATATTATGTTCATATGATTTAACATGCATAAAGTTATTTACAAAATTACTTTAACATAGTATGTGATAAACTACTTAGTTGAAATTCAGACCTGAATATAAGTATGTAAACCATGAAACCAAAAACAATCCATTTGGGAGCTGAAACCGCCATAACAGAGGAACCATGCAAGTCACCCATTTTGCATGGGGCCTGTGCAGTCACCCATTTTGCATGGGGCCTGTGCAGCCCCAAAATGGACCGTGGCCCGCATCAACTATGCCTTTCGCATTCTGCCCACAGATATTTGTGGTTCCAAAGTGGGAAGGATATAAGTGCCAACTGTGAAGATTGCAAATAGTGAAAAAATATCCACGCTGTTATATCTGCGTTGAGTCATATGTTTCTTGACTTCAGCCAAATCAAGTCATTCAGTGATTCGTGCTGTTGTAAATATTCGGCCTAGGTTCCTCCTGTGTACTTTGCCTGTCATATTCATCTGCAGTGAACCCACTTGCCTTTCTGATGAGATTAGACAGCGTGTTCAGGTCTGTGTACCCACTAGACCTGAAATGGAAAGAAACATTTGCGCGAGTATTTATGTGAACATGAAAATAACTTGATATACCATATACATACATACATATATATACATATAAATATATATATACATACATACATACATATACACACATACACATACATGTATGAATGGTGAACCTGATATTTACCCAGATTATGATTATGATGAAAAATGCACTTGGAGGTGGATTTACAAGAGTGCAACTATGAACCCACGATCCCCCTTTGCGTGCCAGCTAAATGGAGTACCGAAATGAATTACAGGTTGGAATGACGGTCAGAACATCTAATGTATCATTTGAAAGCATCTGATTTCCATTGGCCTAATCGGTGAATCTGACTATCAGACAAGCCCTGCGCCGCAGCAGTTGTCGCTGATCCGATTCTAAAGCTATGACTCCTGAAGCATTTTGGATCAAAGTTGCAGAACTGCAGAGCACGTTTGAGCTGTGCATTGAATTCTGTACGAGTTATAGGTGTGTTTGAAAGACACAAATATTGGGCCTGGACCAGTACCTCGCATTTGGATGTATCACTGGAGATTTTAGACAGGACAAACCGCAGCATTATTGCTTTTATTAATTTTTAAAGTGAACTTCTGTCCCTGGCTGTGTTTGAAGGTGTTAAATGTTAGAGAGATGGAATGGTGACCAAGAGCCAACTGATCAATGTGTAACAGATTAGGGTTATGGAGGCTAAGGGACCGCACTGTGATCTCCCCGATTTTCAGGAAGGCATGGAATACCAAGGAAAACATAGCTCGAAAAGGAGCCTGTTTGTACCAAGAAGTTATAGTACGAGTTATAGCGTGGATAAGTTTTTCCAAAATACACTTCTCAGTTGGCAATCTAGCATCACAAGACACTTTATTTCTGTGGAATGCTTGCAGCAGTTTCTGTATTAGGAAAGAGTTTGTAGGGTCTGCACAATTATTGATATTGTGCAAATAACCAATGGCAGATACATATGAGAATATTGTTGCTGAGGCATAGTGCCTGTTAACCAGATGAGAAATGAAAAAGTGCCAAATTAGCCTGAGAAACTGGTATTGAGGTTTCCAAAGTATATTCTGCAGTGAAAGCTCAATATAGGTTCCAGCTCCGTCTGTATGCTGCTTTTGACATTTGTGTCAAGGTACCACCCAGTAGAGTATCCAGCAGGTTTGTTAGTGAATGAAATTGGGAAGTAAAGGTATTGACACTGGTTCTGGGTCCGCATGTGGACCCAAGGTCTGGAATCTGTGCACCTGCAATCGAGAAAAATCAGCAGCCATAACATTTTCCTTTCCTGGGATGTGACTGGTTTGAAACAGTTTGTTGTATCTGAGGCATGTAAGGACCAGGTCTCTAACAAGGAACATAATGGCATGGTTCTTTGAGGTTTGCTTATTTACAATATCAACCAATGCCTTGTTGTCACGTGTGAAAGTAAATGCAATTGTTCACAAGCTGATGAGCCCAAATTTTGATGGCTAGAACAAGTGGATACAGCTCAAGGACAATGATACACCAACCTAGTATCTGACATTGTAGAAAGGAACATGACTTTGTAGAAAGGAACATGGCTTTGCAGAAAGGAATATGACTTTGCAGAAGGGAACATGGCTTTGTAAAAAGGAACATGTCTTTACGGAAAGGAACATGACTTTGGAGAAAGGAGCATGACTTTGTAGAAAGAATCATGACTTTGGAGGAATGAACACGACTTTGTAGAAAGGAATATGCCTTTGTAGAAAGGAACATGGCTTTGTTTAGAGGAACATGACTTTGGAGGAATGAACATGACTTTGTAGAAAGGAACATTGCTTTGTAGAAAGGAACATGGCTTTTTAGAAGGAAACATGACTTTGTAGAAATGAACATTTCTTTGAAGAAAGGAATATGACATTGTAGAAAGGATTATGACTTTATAGAAAATTTCATGGCATTCTAGAAAGATGCATGACTTTGTGGAAAGGATCATGAGTTTGTAGAATGGAACATGACTTTGTAGAAAGATCATGGCATAGTAGAAAGGAACATGGCTTAGTAGAAACGAACATGGCTTTGTAGAAAGATCATGGATTTGTAGAAAGGAATATGACTTTGCAGAAAGAACATGGCTTTTTTTTAAAAAGGTACATGACTTAGTCAGTTGTCAGTAAACTCTGATACTGAGGGTAGAATTCACTTATCCAACACTAATGCATATGAGAGATGATTTTTCTCTCATTTTCATCCTCAAGGAACAAGACAGCATATAATCTGAATGGGTACAGAGTATTCTTCCAAAAAAATGATACATCACTAGAATTAACATGAAACATTGTTTACAATAATAATTTGTGTAAGCAAAGATTGATCGTGCCAAGCTGGTACAATGCATCTTTTCAAAAATTAAACATCTTACAAACATTTCCGAATTCATGACATTATGAACATAATGATCTCATCTATTTTGTCATTAAGTACACTCATATTTGATTAATAGAATCTTTCATATGAATCATTGTAGGATACGAAAATTCCACGAAAGATTCTGAATTGTTTTTTCATAGAACCTGATGCAAATTTTTTGATCCCATCGGTGGAATTTTCCTCTCTGACACTGAAGTATACTGAAGGATTCTTTTTCTCATACTCGTGAACATAAATGAGGTTCAAGGTCAGAATGGTGTATTGTGAATACTGATGTAACTTTCAGACTACAGCATCCAATGGAAATTTCTTTACCTTTAATGTGATGTTTTCAGGAAGAGTGGTTAAGATAACTGTGGTACCTGTAATACACAACATCCAAATTGTATAACTGCAGTTACCTTTGTGCAATGATGCAAATGTGAACAGGTCAAAAAAATGAAATCAACTTTTGTCCATAACATTAAGGGGGGATCAAAATAATAGAATAGATCTCAATTCAGTTTTGAATGAGAATTAATTGCCCTTTAGAAATAATAATGTGAATGGTGAAAAGCAATAACAATTAATCAATGGCTTGTATGAATTGAAATTGGACTAGGTAGCTAGGTTGGTCTGATTTTGGGACATTGAACCTCAACTGCTGCTCTTGTTTGTACTTAAATGTGTTGCAGCTAATATTATTCTTGATTAATGTGAAAGAATATCCAAGTAATTATATTAATCTGGATGATTTCACTTCCTTGTGTACCACTGAAGCTCAAACTATTCCATGAGTCAGGATGAAGGTCATGTATGAGATAAGATAGGGATATCCTGTGCCTGTGTTCTGCACTAAAAATCATAGTCATACACATATACAAGTATGAGAAAGTCATATCCATTATGAGCTGTTTCCTTTTCATTAGACTTGAAATATTAGCTTATATTATCAAGATTTTGGATATATTGGATAATGAGTGATAATGAGTGATATCACTGCATATTAATTATGTAATCTTGCATCAGACTGGCTGAGCTTGCTACCACTCTAAAAGCTATATCTGTGATCTGTTTTTGATTAAAATTGAATATATGCTTGAATCATCTGAATCTTAATGTATTGCAGTAATGAACAAGATTCAGATGTATATTAATCAGGCTTTCTTGCATCTGATTAATTTGGCTTCTTGTCTTTCTTGAAGCCATATTTTGGATCTTTTGGTTTTTTTATATCAACATATTGGATGACTAATTATAAACAAGAAACTGAAGCTGTGTGTAAATTATGTTTTAACATTTTGAAATGTTTTTTCGTCAGAATATTCCAAATGTTTGGGAAATAGTTTAAATTGTATATTCTTTTTCACTACTGTCTAAGCCTTTGTAATAAAACGGTCAACTGTGAAAGTTATGTAAGCCATTTAAGTAATATAAGGCCCACTTGGACCTCTTGTTTATGAAAAAAATGAAGTCTTTTGCCATCAAGGTTTGGATTTTTTTTAAAAACAAACATTTATTAAACATCTAGTGAAAATATATTAATATATGTCGTTGTTATTGTTGTGAAAATGACTTTAAATAATTTTAATATTTGCAGGCCTATGCACTTTTGAATATTGTCCCTCCTTCAAGAGATCTGAGCAAAGAAAGTGTGATTTCTCAGTCCTTTGTCAAAGTAGGAGGCCAAAAACTTGTACAGGTTTGTAATTTTAAAAAAATAATTCAGTTTAAAAGATTTTACAAAATCCATTAAAAGCCATTAATTCAGACACTTTTGCTCACAACTGAGAAATCTTGAATAAAAAACTGCTTAAAGGAAGAATAAAAATTCTCCTTTGCATGCATGAATAGTGAGATACTTAGTTGATTGTAGCCTTGATTGGTAAGGTACCACTGTACTTTAAGTTAACATTTTTTTAGTTTGAAGCACAGTCTTAGAGAACAGTGGCATGATTCTCATTTACACATATTATAAGCAGGGTTGTGATTTGTAATGTAAACTACAGTTGCTTTAACCCTGTCTGTCATATGCAATGGGTCCTGCATAAGACATTATACTTTTATTTTCTGGCACCTTTTTGAAAAAAGTGATCAGCATGTTGACATCGTATCCACATACCCGCATCAAGTTGCCCCACCATGGATGTTTTAAAAGTCCATTGTACAGTATCTATATCACACTGTGACCAAGTATTGGGACATTTGCTGTAAAACCAGAATTAATGAAACAATTAAGATCACACTAGCCTTCTGGCTGATGGAGATGCAGGTTTTTTAAAACCTGTTTCTACATAACAGATTTTGTCCAGATTAAACATGCCCCAGTTGAAACAAATGAATTCAGTCAAACTGAACAGACTGAAAAGTTTACCAAGATTTTAAGAATCAACTTGTAGGTCTTGATTACCTCAGTCACTCAGTCATCATTAATTAATGACTACTTTGAATTCTTTTATTTTTACCCGTATCAGTTTTTGCGTTGCTTTTTAAATATATTTTGATCAATACATTTGTGTTTTTGGAAACACCTAATCTGTTCGATAGGAACAGTATTTTCTTTTGGTCTTTTGATTTGTGTTTTTGGAGAAGGAGTACTGTTCAACAGAAGGAGCATTTTCTTGGGGTCTTTAAATTCGCGTTTTCAGAGAAGGGGTCCTATTTGACAGGAGGATCATTTTCTCAGGGTCTTTAAATTTGTGTTTTCAGAGAAGGGGTTATTTTCGACAGTAGGATCATTTTCTCAGGGTCTTAAGTTGTGTTTTCCTGCTTGACAGTAGGAGCAGTTTTATTGGGTCTTTAAATTTGTTGCTTGCTGCAACCACAAAATCCACAAAATCCGATTCCCCAAGAACATTAAATTCATAGTTATTATTTTGAAATAAGTATATATTTTTTGTTTTAAACAGTGTATTAATAGGATTTTAGCTTATATAAAACAATAATTATACTAAATAGTTTATTTACTCTTATGTACTTTGGGTAAAATGATAGGAACCTTTATTTTGTATTTTTTAATTTTCACTTTATTTTGTAAGGAAACCCTCAAACATGGATTGATGGATCTGTTGCTTTCCTTTTAGATGTACAACAACAATGTTCAGTCTGAAGAAGATGGATTTGTTTTAACAGAAGGCACTGGAAATTTGAAATGTGATGTGGTTCTCCATGTTATGTTGAAGACACATGTAGATGACACTGAAAGGGTATGCTATTTAGTTTTGTTCTGCCATATTGTATTTGTCTTGAAAAGGATGAAAGATACCTTTACCATATATTGATGTATTGACAAAAGATGAAGATTCACAAGTCTTGCTTCTTTAATGGTTCTTCCTTGGAGGCTGTTGGTATGGATGGACTCTGATCAGACCAAACAATGAGTAGCCAACATATGTGGATTAGTGTGACCTCTTCCCAACAGCAGTCACACAACACTCAACTATATCTTACCAACAGCAATCACACAACACTCAACTATATTTTATCAATAGCAATCACCCAACACTCAACTATATCTTACCAACAGCTATCACCCAACACTCAACTATATATGGAAAAATTTTGCTGTAGATAACAAAACTCAGCTATATATGGAGACAGTTTGGGCACACTGCTGTAGGTTCCTAAAGGGAAAGTTTATTAAATGTTTGTCACTGGAAATAAAATAAAATAAAATAATAATTCTTAACATGATCATTTTAAAAACATTTTTTAGTTGCCCAACCAAGCTTCCACACTGGGAAGAATGGTTACCCACCATTAAATTTTAGTTGTTCCAGGTCAATGTAGTTTTCTACCCCTGCATATTTGGACATCTACACTGGACTATGAGTACATTTTGATATAGTGTATCCTGCATCAGCTGGGTTGCTTGCTATATAAAGGATTTGTTCAGACTGCTTATAGATATGTATTGTCTAATCCTCATACCTTGTTAGATATTGCATTAAAACAGATTCTGAACATGCGTTTTAGAATGAACATGTTATGCACCAACATTTTATTAGCTATGACCTACCTTCTATGTTTTTATTTTCAGAATTTGTTTGAAACCTTAGTTTTGTTGTTTAAATCCTTGGATTAGCTGTCCCCTCTAGCTAGCACCTGTCTTGTTTGTTTCTCTTATACTACTGCAGTCTGCCTCCAGTCCTTTATGGATCATACCCCACATCCTTTCTTCAAATGTAATTGTGTAACTCAGATACGGTCTAGCTGAGGATTATTTAATTCCTAATGAAACATTATAAACATTTCCAGCCAAACTTTGTTCTGTCAGGGAAAACGTTTTCAAATTTGGACTTTTTATGTATATTTATTGACATAAAGATTATGGTGCATATCTGAAATGGTTTCCCAATGTGTCAAGCTAAACAAGTTCATTTTTAAAGGACAATAAACAGCTTACAGATAGAAAACAAACCCTAAAGACAAAATCTAAGAAAATGTCTGGATTCCTAAATATTAGAATCACTAGGGGTAATTTACGACAAGAGATATAAAAATTAAAGTTGTGTAACACTAATAAATGAATAGTTATCTATCTATTGATATATATATATATATATATATATATATATATATATATATATATATACATGTGTGTGTGTGTGTGTTTATATATATACAGTATATATATAGTCCTCTGTATTTTTTATTTATACTTAAATTTAGTCACTAATATTGTTAATGCTACTTTATTATGAAATTTATAAAAATGTTAGAACATCCTTTTTATTCATACTGCATTATTTTGGTATGTGTAGTTTATCATTAAGAAAAAAGACAAAATCTAAGAAAATGTCTGGATCCTAAATATTAGAATCACTAGGGGTAATTTACGACAAGAGATATAAAAACAAAAGTTGTGTAACACTAATAAATGAACTTTTCCTTTTGCCAGAACAAGAATATATGTCACAACTATGCAACTTATAATGTACAATTAGGCTGCTCCATCTTAAAATAGCATTTAACATTGCACTCACTTTGATGGCTGAATTTGTCCAAATTATCAAAGTCTTCACTAACAGAACAAGGTTTGGTTTGAAATTTATAAGGTTTGAACGGACTAAATAAACCTCAGATAGACTATAATTTTGCCAGTTAAATATGTTTGAAGACAGGATCATAATGGAGTGGAGGCAGATTTTACACATAATCTCACCAATGTGCTGTGTTTGTATCTGTTCAAATGAATATGTCTTGGATACAGTTTAACTGGGTTACTGTGACCTACTGTCTAGAGTTTACTGGACAGTACTAAAAAAATCATTAATATTTTTTCTCAGACTTTTCATGGAGATCTGCTGAATTGAAAATTGTTACTTACTTTTAATAGCAAAAATGATTAAGGTCTAAACAAAAAAGAAAATATTCATTAAATTCTGCCTCTTGGTTTTTGCATAATGTGAAAAAGTGATCACATGTGATTTGGCCATTTCTAGAAAGGTCACAAAAATTCATATCACTTCTTTAAATGTAGCTGTACTTCCAGAAGTTGTCAAATAACTAAACAGGCTGAGTTTTGTGTGTTGTGTTCATGCTAACCTTGAAACAAAGTATTATAGTCATGATGTTTTGAGTTTTCATTAATGTACCATATTTCATTAAAATTCTGAACAATAAATGAAAAACTACATATATCATAAACTTAATTAGTTTAGTGATGCCTTGAAGATGCATAACACAAATCATATGTGATGTTAATTTGTAAGCTTCTATTAACTAACTACTCATGTTCATTTGACTAATTGATAACTTAATTAATGTTATAATCACATATATGATGTCCATCTGTCTGTTTATTGGTCATCTTTTTCTAATGAATATAATGTCCAATGTATTGACCTATATGATTTTAATGTCCATGGTCTTGACCTATATGACTTGAATGTCCATGGTCTTGACCTATATGATTTGAATGTCCATGGTCTTGATCTATATGATTTGAATGTCCATGGTCTTGAGCTATATGATTTGAATGTCCATGGTCTTGACCTATATGATTTGAATGTCCATGGTCTTGACCTATATTATTTGAAGAAAATAAAAACATTTGTTCTTTTAATCATTGCTGAAGCATATTTCAGTTTTATTATGTGTTTACTCCTAATCCCTTTTCTACAGGAAGTGAGGAAAGTCATGACAACTTGCTTCGAGAAGTGTAAAACATTTGGTGTAACAACTTTGGCACTTCCACCACTTGGATGCGGACGTCTTCATCGATACAAGGAGGATTCTGTAGTGGAGGCAATGCTAGAAGAAACATTGAAGCTCGCACTGGGTACTCCTGGACAAATGAGGGTATGAGTAGTGTTGATGGCATTTAGGTTTTCCTTCCATTTGTAACTTATCAATTCAAATTCTTGTTACTTACATTGCTTTGATCCACATGAGATACATGCTTTGTAAAGTCTAGTGTATATCTTGTAATGTTTATGCTCCATTCATTTTTGGGAGGGCCTATCTAGATTTAATCTGTCTGTTTATATGTCTGTCTTTCCATTCGAGAAGCTTGATTGTAAGATTGTGCAAAAGTACCTCAGCAAACCTAGTGAAATTTGATAGGTATATTTATATTGACATATAAAGGACCAGTTTCAATTTTCAGGCCACATTGTTCTATTTTATGTTTCACATTTTACTATTGTATGTTACACATTTTTCTATTTTCTTTACATATTGTTCTATTTTCTTTTGCACATTGTTTCATTTTCTTTTACACATTTTTCTACTTTTTTATAATTTTTCTATTTTATTTTAATCATTTTTCTATTTTATTTTACACATTTTTCTGCTTTATGCATTTTTCTATTATATTTTGCACATATTTCAAAGAAACTTTTTGGGACAAAGGTCTTGTTAGCAGGATTAAGAACAAGATAACTTGAGGATGACAGATGAATTTTGGTAAGCATATGTTTGTTTACAGTCAGATGACCTACTTAGATTTTCAGGCCATTAAATTCATTTTTTAAGTTTTACAGTTTTAACTTTCCAGACGTTAACCGTATATATATCTTCTTTTGTACTCAAAAACACCTCTCCCTTGATAATGCACACACAATGGGGTCCACAAACATAGACCACACTATAAGCAAGGGCACAAGTTATCGAGGGACAACCATAACAACACAAGATAATGACATCCTCGCTGGACATTGAAACAACTGACTAGGGGTGGGTGGGGTCAAAATGGTCTATTTAATGGCTGAATACTCAATTTTAAATCTCGAAACCAGACTATTTACTGATTCAGATTAAAACAAGATTACTTTTGTTAAAGAGATAAAACATTTAGTTCATGAAACAGGCTTCAATGTCAAAACTCTCTGAGTGCCAATTCAGGAATTACATGCTAACTACAAACTCTGAAACTTAGCTTCTCCCTAATAAAACGTATATGTGAACCAGATTTTTATTTAATAAAGTATTCATTTCACTTGCTTGTCTTTCAAGCTTTCATCACGTTTGGGAATAAGTATGCTAATTTGAGGCAGTTTAATTGTATTACATTCACTAAAGAATTATAAGAGTTCAGCTGATCACTTGAAATGAGTTGACCTGACACTACTGGGGCAGTGCTTGCACTTACGTAGGTTGGATTTGCATGAATTTTAACTTTTAATTTATTCCACCCCCTTTATTTGATACAAAAGATTTAATTTATGATGTAATACAAGAAGGTCAGCTTTTAATTCATTGCAACAATACAACAAATACTTGAACAATCAGGTATCAAAACAAGGTTGACACTTAATTAGGTTCTCACAGAAACGCTCGCAGACATAGGTGTTACGGTAAATTGATAGATTTCATGTCTGAATACATCTGGGCACATTGTATGCACAATCATTACACTTAAACTGAACTAAGAGATAGATCTAATACTCGAATTTCAATTGATAAAAAAGAAAACTTATTTAATTGGTATTTATTTATAAAATTGCTGCCTCAAGTAAGGGTGTTAGTGACATTTTCATTGATCAAAATTTCATTGCACACTGTTATTTACGGTGTACCAAGGATGTTCTTTGGAAAGAAATTTTAACCAAATACATGGCTTTTTATTAAAAGTTGATAATTTCATAACGCTGACTCATATTTCCAGGTCATATCAACCATTTTTGATAATAGAATGAGCAATATATCAAGGTTGCAGTTACCAATTTTTATCGCGATTTTCTTCATTTTCAACAAATGAGGTAAATGTTTGGGTACTTTCTAATACAAATAAAAATGGAATCCATGACTGACCCCACATTATAAATGGGTTCACGAGTTATCAGGGTACGATTTATCAAGGGAGTGGTGTAATCTGCACAAAAGCAGGTTTTTCATATTGCTCAAATTTAGACTTCTCCTCAAGCACAGATTGGGGTGGAGGGCTGTTATTCATGAAAAGCGATCTAAGGCCAAATTGGGATGGGAGGGCTATTACTAGTGAAAGTCTATCCATGGCCAGATTGGGATGGGAGGGCTGCTATTATTATGTAACATTACTCATCACAGTGTTATTACATATACTAGGTGCCTGACTATGGTGTACTTAATAATAAAAATTTACATTTTATGGACTTTTTATAATTAAATTAAGCAAAATGTTACATTTGTTTAGAAACTGATACATATATGAAATACTTGTTGTTGAGAAAAAATGGCAAAGTTTGCAAGTAAATAAAGGCTGCACCAAGAAAATAGTTCCAGTGTTATTGTCTGTTTTCAATTCATTATAGTGGCCAAGTGGTCTAAAATGCTCACTGTTACAGATCATTGCCATCTCACCTCTGTCTACATTGGTTCGAGTCTCAGGTTCTGCCAATGTGGGTATGTGAGAAAGTTTGAGAGTAGCTTCTCGTGGGTGGGTGGTTCTGTCCAGGGTTTTCCTGTGTTCTTCCTCCACCATTAATACTGACCACCATGTATAACCTATCTTGTCCTAAAAAATGGCATTAAACCCAACAACAACAACAACAATTTATAATAACATTTAGCTACAAATCTATTTATTTTGATAATTAAAATTCGTGCTCATGCATTTTATACTGCCTCTTCCAATCATTAACATGGTTTATTCTTTGATATTGTGTTTCATAAATTACACTTTATCTGAATATTTTGTATCATAAAGCCAAAGCTGTTTTGTAGAATCTAACAATTAAACAATGGCACATTAAGGCAGATCTACAGTGAGGTTTTAATTGCAATAATATATTTTTATTTTTATTTTGTATACAATTTACAGAAAATGAATATCTTTAACTACTAGCTTTTAAGAAATGTACCTTTTTGTTTGATATATCTTTATGTTTATTTGTGAATAGTTTAAGTAGTTTTGCAATTTACTATTTTTATATATTTATCTTTAATCTTGTAGTAATATATGTTTATATTTATTTGGATATTATGTTAAAATCTCTCTCTCTCTCTCTCTCTCTCTCTCTCTCTCTCTCTCTCTCTATATATATATATATATATTATCAAATACATACACTGAAATATGTAATTTGACCACATCTGCATTTCATTTGCACTTTGCTTGCATTTCATTCATATTTACACTTCTGCTATCATCTCATTGTTTTTAGAAGATCCCAGGTTCCTCCTCAACCAAATATTCTGCCTGCCATGTATAGCCTAACATGTATTAAAAATGGCATTAAATCCAACTGAACCATTAACTGTACTGGTCATTTTGAGACCTGAAGAACTTGTAGGATGGCCTCTTGTCCATCCATCTGATGGCACAAGATTTAATATGTGAATTCTCCTGAACTGTTTGGAGAATTGCCATGAAACTTTACAAACACATTCTTCCCAACATCAAGATGAAAACAGTACTGCTTGAACATCCAGTATGACCGCAACAGCAGCCATCTTTACAATCTTGTTATTCTCACTCATCCTGTATGGATGGTCATTTCAACATGGGATTTTCACCAAAAAGAATTTAGATGATGTCTTGTTGGTCCTAAATGAAAAAGATGCTGATTTGACATTCAGTATGTCTGCCATGACAGCTGCTTTGACGGCCAGTTTGGTCATCTCAGCAGCCATCTTGAAAATCTTCTTATTACCACTTATTCTGAATGGGTGGTCATATCAACATTGGGTTTTCAGTAAAAGTCTTGTTACAGTGTTTAATTGGTTGAGGAGGCCACCACAGAAAACATCTTGAGAATCATATTATCACCATTCTTCCTAAATAGAGTGCCATATCAACTTGGGTTTTCAATAAATGACTTTATATGATCTCCTACTTTGATATATGATATGACCATCTTGACAGCCAGTTTAAAATTTATTTTCTTAGAAACCCTTCTGAACAGAAAGTCATTGACATGGTATTTTCACTTGACTTCTATGATGTCTTCATGATTCTAAATGAAAATGGTGTTGATCTGACATCCACTATGGCCATCATTCTGGTCATCATGAAAATCTTGTTATCACTATTCTGTCTGAACAGAAAGTCATACCTATCTTGGGTTTTTACTGGAAGATGTCTTATGGTGTCTGCATGGTTTTAAGTGTAAATTGTGCTGATGTGACATCATATCTGGCCACCACCATGACAGTCTTGAACAAATCTTGTTTTCACTATTCCATCTAGATGGAAAGTCATATCAACATTGGGTTTTCATAAGAATGTCAGATTGGTCCTAATTGAAAATGGTGCCAATCTGACACCTAATATGGTCGCCATGCCATCCATCTTGAAAATCTTGTTATCTCCCCTTCTCCTTGATATAAAATCATATTCGTATTGGATTTTTGCCAGACGACTAATTATTGTATGTGTATATATTTGGTTCTAGATGAAAATTATGCCAGTGTAACCTCAAATATGGCCACCATGTCAGCCATCTTGAAAATCATAAATATTATTACTCCTTAATGGCGAGCCATGTCATTAAGAGGTTTTTAACAGAAGGCTTCCTATGGTGTCCAGCTGATCCCGGATGAAAATAATTCAGATCTGATGTAAAATGTCATCACTGTGATAGTTATATTGAAATTTTTGTTTTCACTACTCCAGAATTGATGGTCATATTAACATAGAGTTTTCACAAAATTTGTTTTTCTTTAAACTGGTCCTAAATGCAAAATATTGCCAATCTTATATCATATAGGACCGCTGTGATGACCATCTTGAAAATCTTGTTGTGGCACCCCCATCTAATTGGATGGTCATATTGGCATGGGATTTTCATCAGAAGTTTTTTAATGATGTCTAGTGTGTCCTAAACATAAATGTTTTGATCTTATATCCAAGATGGCCACCATAATGGATAATTTAAATATCTTCTTGCTGAAGAATATCAGAAATGATTTCAACACTCAGAAGTTGAAAGAGAAAAATCATTTAAATTCCTGAAATTTCTTTTCAGACAATATAACATTGGTCCTTCAAGGGGCTTTTGCACAGTTATGTTCTGAGAAATAGATTCTGATACTGTATTGATTAATCTCATTTATTGTTTCATTTCATTTTCATTTTTGTTCATTTGAAATGTATATTCCAAAGTTAGAATTTCCATTTATTTACATTATTAAATGAAAGGAGATATTGCTTTTATATCTTTTCATACTAAAGGTGTGCTTTATTAAAATAGCAAATGCATAGGATGCAAAAGAGAAAATCAAATGTATAATAAATAAAAATATGATGCAACTGCCATAATTTACAGTTGTAGATTCTTTGTCAGCAATTTATATTCCTTATTTTGTTTTGTTCAGGTACAAATTACACAGACTGATACAATAATTTTGATTGTAAAGAATAAAGAAATTTATCCCAGATTATCATGCATTAAAGGTTAAAAGATTTTCAAAACCATTCATAAAATGCTTTTGCATTTCATTTCACATTTGTTTAATATTCACCAATCTGCATGCTATAGTTTGCATTTGCAGTCAAAATTTTCTTCATGTTACACTGATCAATTCATTTTCATACATTTTAAAAATGTTCATTCCGCATTTCTTTTACATTTATTCTACATTTCGCTGGAGGATTATCAATTTCAGGATCTGTACTTCAAGGAAAATAACAGAAGAAGGGACATGAAATAAAATTGCCATTTCATGTTGATATGCTACGACAGCAATGTTGGCATGTCTTATTCCAAACTTTTGGTGACTCATCTCTTTTTTTGTATTGATTGCCACAATATGGCTGCACACTTATGTTTGGTTTTATCAAAATCATTGTATTTCTTTAACTGTGTATTATTTAAGTCTCTTATTTTATGCTAGGCCATGAATTACAGAATTTTCCAAGCGAATTCCAAAACATATTTTCACTATTGCATTGATATTATTATAAAGAATAAATTCTAGCCACTTTTAGATGCTTGCAAATGATGGTCTAATGACAGTTATGGTTGCTTCACATACTCATAAACCAAGTTCAGATCTAATTATGTGCATGCACTTTTTTTTGCTCTAGTTATGTTTTTAATGTGCTGTTTTGCCGTAAATTAGAATGAGAATTATGCTATTACTAACATTGTTTGTGTGAATATACACAAGACATAGCAGAATATAAACAATTATGACATTATTACAATGTATACAGTAAGAAATCTATTATAAATTTGCCATACATATTGCGACCCAATACTTTGAAGCATAACATAAAAACAATATTTGCTTACTCTGAGTGAATAATGGATATGTTTCATCTTGTGGGTGGCAAACTCAAGGATTTCCACCCATGCAATGAAATATATCCATTATTCACTCCAAGCAAGCAAACATTCTCTTTATAATTTTTATGTTTTGCTTTCAAAGAAATTAATAACTCTCCTGCATGCATACTGCTAATATCCCAGACAGCGCTAAGGAGTGTTTGAGAGAAATAATTATAATAATAATAATAATAAATAATAATAATCTTGAAAATTTTGTTTTCACTAATCTTCTTGATAGGGGAATGGGGGTACCAAAATACTTTCTTGAAATATTTAATTGGTTCTACATTCGCGATAGGTTTTGAAAGCTAGGATTAATTGACCTTGGAGTCAGGTCAAAGGTCATCTGTTACATTTGTATGCTTCATTAAGGTTTTGAACACAGTGATATATGTACACATGCAAGTAAATCTTGATCAGATTTTGTATTTAGATGCATCCCATTGAACTAGTTCATAGTCAGCACTCAGACATTGATTTGAAGGTCAAAGGTTATGATGCAGGTTTCTATGTGTATTGACTTGTAAGCATGATAACACAAACAAGACTGAATAGAATTTTATCTCATTCAGTTTGAGTACATATCTGATGCATACCCAGACTGATGCCACTTGAATAACGTTATTTTGAATGCCTAGAAACACAATGTTGGATTTAACCAAACTTAGTACATGGGCATATGCTGACATTGTCTAAGAGAAGTTGAATAATTTGCCGCCTGTGCTATCAGGTTCAGTGTCAGTAGCCATGACATAGAAATTTGCCCTGAACTTTAACAGGTACCTACTGAATATCTTATGTCAGATGTGTAAGAAAATATTTCTGTTAGAAAATTTGACATGTTGGAGTTTCTCAAGAATATCAGGTATAATTTAAGTACTCAGAAGAATTAATCTTATTTTTGAGTCTTAGACATTATAATCTTGGCTGGTAGAGTGTCAGTCCTACTATCGAAATCTTGTTTGCATCTTTACAGTATACAATTTCGTAGTGTCTGGAGTGAGAGGAACAATTTTTAATCTGAAGGTTTCAAGTAATTTCTGAGTGCTGTAACAAATATTTTCATGGCAGCAAACATATATATATATATATATATATATATATATATATATATATATATATATATATATACATACATAGTGAAACTCAGAGCCAACACCTGTGTACTGGAATCCCCTCAAGACCGAACTTTTTTGTCCCAAATTTTTCCATCTTTTTTGTATTGATATGTATATACATGAAAACTCCTCAAAACCAATACCTCTCTATACCTGAATTCCCTCATGAACAATATATTTTTTAGTCACAGGAGTGCTTAGGAAAAGTCATAGTATCTCACATCTGTGAAAGCCTGACTAAACCAAAAACCTCTGAAAACTGACATTTTGGGGGGTCCTGGGGATTATGGTTTTGAGAGGTTTCACTATATATATATATATATATATATATATATATATATATATAAGTTGATAACAGGCCTATTTAGGGGAAAAGAGCGTTCAGATAATCTTGAGTATATATCTTCGGAGGTCTTCGTTATCAAAAATGATATAGAGCAAAGTGGCAATTTTCTGGAAATCACACGTAAATGTAGGTATGTAAAGGTATGCAAGTAAAGTTATGCAAATAAAGGTATACATGTAAAGTTATTCATGTAAATGTTGCATATATAATAATAATGTTTCCTACCTTTAATATTTTCAGCATGTTTTCTGTTTTCTAATTTCATGGTGTTTGTTTCTTGTAATCATATCATTATATATCCTGTCTAATGTTGCAAAGTGATTAGAGCTTCTAAAGATTAGGCGCTTTACAAAGTCCTAATTATTATTATTTTATAACTGTTTGCATACATTTGTATGCATGTAAAGTTAAAATTTTAAGGTGAAATAATGAATAATGTATTTAGATTCTGAATAAAGTTATTGTAACACTTTAGAAAGTCAAACCACTCCGAATTGTAATAATAGTATAGATTTTTTCAGGATTTTAGACATAAGGATATAAGCACCAAGACAGAACATGTTCTTAAAGATATGATGGATATTGGAATAAGGCATGTTTGGGTCATCAATGTTTTGCTATATTTTATTTTTTTTCCAGAAAGTGACAATTGTTGTATATGACCAGGACTTGTGCCAAAAGTTTGTTAAAAAACTGTCATCTCTTGAGATCCATGCACCGGAAGGCCATTCACGTTTGGATCTGACAAAATGTGGCCAAGATAAAAAAGAAGTTTTTATGAAACAAAATATCTCTGATGACAGGAGGAAACAGTACCTTTTTGATGATGAAGGTGATTCCAAGAATACGCCTTTACTGCATTATGAAAGCTCGCCTGCAATTCTTTATGATCAATCAAAGGATCATAAGCAGGGCAGTCATTCATCTGAACACAAGGGTATTGATCTTGATTATGTTTAGCATTTAGGCATCTCTTTTGGTGTATTTATTCCTCACCTCAACAGCAGTAGCAAATTCAGTATTATCCTTGTCTGTCCATCTGTCTGTCTATCACACTTTGGGGGACGTTTTGTGTTTAGGTCCATTTTCAGGCACTCTGGTGACAGCATTTTTATTTTATGTGGAGACATTTCCACTCATTCCTTACGTAAATGCTTTATCTTGTATTTTGTGTAGCAATTGTGTTAAAAGCTAAAATCAGTATTACATTCAGTCTTTCAGTCTTTATTTGGTTCTCAGAAAATGGTATTATATGTAACAGATCTGAATTCCAGCCTATACATCACCTTACATTAGGTTTTCATTTCTCCACGCATCATGGTGGGGTTGGTGAATGTGGAGTGGATTCGGAAATTCCCTTCATGTTGCCACATTGCAAATTTGTTCAGTCACAGCCTAATGAGGGTGGAAAATTGACTCATATGCTATGCATCGATTTACTATCCTTAATGAGCCACATTGCTAAGTTGTAGTGGCAAGTTTTTGTAAATTGGTATGTATACTCAGAAAATAAATAACATTTATAGCAAATCATTTACCTTATATTTACTATAATTTCAAAATTTTAACATTGTGGGAAAAAGATATGTTTTAGTCACATTTATCATTAAACAATATTGAAGGTTTTTAAGAATGCAAGCTCCATAGGCAAACTTTTCTATCATCAGAAGTATAGATTTGTGTGAGGTTACCTCATAAACATATAATAAGGCAAGAATAAGTCTTTTCAAGTTTGTATTGTTTCTACAATAATGTTATGACTATTCAAAGCCATATTACTGAGCTACTAACAAGAAAGGATAGAAACTGAATCCAAATGAAAATGTTCACAGTTGAATTTTACATTTAATATTCAACAAGGTGTATGTTTGAGTAGGAAACCATTCATGAATAAACTTTGAGAAAAGATGTGTGTTGGCATTTATTAAGTGACTTTCCCAGAATTCAATGGTAAATTTGACAGAATTCAATGGTAAATTTGCAAGAAAACTTCAAAGTGTGCCACCATTCTTGTTATGGTCGTGTTCCTTTTTAATACATCTAATGTTCTGACTACTAATAATAGTGATATTTTTATCTGGTATTTTTGTTGAGTTGTCCGAGCACAATGCATGGTCTTGCAATATCTGAAGTCTGGCTAAACTTAAAAGGTTGCAGGCGATGGCATTGTTGACTCCGTTTCCTCAGGATTGTCAAATTACACGGATGTATGAAGAATCTGAAAAATCGTTCTTTCCACAGCAGCCATCTTTGAGTCAAATTTGTATTAATTATTCACAGCAATAAAAATCATTATTTTTAAGTCTTTGTTTTAATTAATAGAGGGTTCTGGTCCTTATAATTATTTGTATTATATTAGGAAGTAATATTTAAATGAAAATGTGTATGTAAAGCTTAAAATAAATTCTTTTATAGTTATGGTCATTAAAAAGAACTGATTAAAATTCCAGTTCTTGTAATTATTTTGTCCACATTAATGTTTTGGTGATTTCTCTTTATTGTTAATTTTATCAAGTGTTCATTCTTTAAGCAGTTCGAATTTACATGTAGTTACATCAACCCATGTAAAATAGAACAGTTTTGTTATATGTTAGAAAGAGAAGGAACTGCATGTAATGTTTTTAAATCAGGTGCTACAAAAGAATCAGCTGTGACAGTGGAAGTTTTTGCCAAAGACAAGCAGTCATGCTTAGACTGTGTAAAGAATCTAGCTAAAGAGATGAAGGAGAATTATCTGTTTGAGAGCGAACCAGTCAGCAAAAAGCATGAACTGCCTCCAGAGGACAAAATGAAAATAAAGGATATATTGTCAAAACATGAAGCAAGTGTTAAACAGAGAAAAGGTCTGTATTTGAGTCATAATAATACAAATCATATGTTTTTAATATATTTTCAACATGGACTTACATAATATGATCCATGCCAATACTTTTGAATTTTTCTACTTTATTTAGCATCATTGGTCAATACAGAGGTGTTCCCCATCTTTTTGCAGGTAACATCAGCACATGTTTCCATAAAACACAGAGAAACTTGGGTATTGTATTTTAAACAGACCATGCATGCCTATAATCCTACCATGTAGAAAAAGTCCTGGATTTGTTTGTTAGTGTCGGTTTATTTACTGTAGCAAGAGTGTAAGTCATGCACAGTGGCATTGAGTCATATGTCTTGTTTAATTTAGCTAGAGTTTCACCGACACAAACAGTTGCATGGCAGGTTCAATATTAACTTGCTTTTAGTGTTGTATTTTAGTTGCAAGCTTCAGGCTTGTTCACTTTTTCAACGGTTTCCCAAACACCAACAGTCACATGAATGTGTCAACATTTGTTAATGTTTTACACAGTCATAAGATTTGTTGAATTCGTATACATGCCTTCAAACATTTAACCATTTTGAGCTGGTCTTCACACTTTAATATTTGACTGAATCACATTACACCAAAATCAATCTTGTTCCAAAACAGTGCAATTAAAATGCCTTGTTTATAGATATACAGCAGTTGACACTAAGGCTAGCCTTCATTTAGGTTTTCTTTTATTTTTGTCTTCTGCAAGCGATATGGGGGAAGGAGTATAATTGCCTGTCTGTCCATGTATCACACATTAATGTATACTTCAGGAGTCAGCAACCTAATTGACTTAGCATGCCACTTTTTTCAGGATTAACTACAAAATGAATGAGAGCGTGCCACCAGTTATAGAATAACACTATTAAAATCGAGATTTTTGGCTGCCCTTCGTGTGCCACACAAAACCTCTTGACATGCCACCTTGTGGCATGCGTGGTGTAGGTTGCTGACCCCTGGTATAATTGATATCCTCTGAACCCTTTGGGGTATCTTCTTGATATTGTTTTCATCACTTCTAGTTATTGAGTTATTGCTTAATGTTTTAAGAGTTATCCCCATTTTTTACATTTTATGTCCGTCCATTCATTTGTTAAGTCACATTTCTCTGGCATACATCTCTAGAGCTGTTTTAAATTTCCTTATGGAATTTGGTATGCATTTGTATTATCACAAGTGTCTCTCATGTAAGACTTGCATTTGTCAGATGAGAACTTTTGGAATTATCTCCCCACTTTTGAGACTTATGTCCATCATTTTGGTACTCATCTGTTGTGAATATCTCCTTAACCTATTCCCATATTTTCTATTTGTATCATGACACAAGTTTGTATCAATTAAATTTGCTTTTGTCAGATTATAACTTTTAGAGTTATCTCCCCAATTTTGAAAATTGACGCTTCATGTCTCTTTGACCATTTGATATATCTTTATGAAAACTGGTATATCCATTTATCATTAATAGGCATTTTGTCTTGTACAAGGAACGGATCTATCTGATCATCATTGTAAGAGTTATCCCCATTGTTTAGAAACGAGTATCAGTATCCATCCATTCCACTTCCTCACATTGAAGAACTCATCTCAGTTATCATTATCATCCAAAACGTTTCATCTGCATGAAATTTGACCTTCATTTATATCATGACAGGAGTTAATGACATTTAAGGAAATTGAGATTTGTCAGATTTTTACTTTTTGAGCAGGGATATTGTGTATGCACTTGCTTACCGACAGGTCTAATATATGTATGGTGAAAACCCGAATGTGAAGGGAAGCTGTTGCTTACTTTTACGTTCCATCCACAAGCAACCTCTTTCTTATGCAGTGATGTGACAACACATAACACTGTTGGCCCTAAGGCAAAGTGGTGGAAATTTTAAACTTTGGTTAACATCATAGTTGGTGGGGCAAGTTTAGCTATATAACATTATTAAAATGTTTGAATGAATTATGCATTTATATTAACAAGCAAGACAATAATTCTGCAGAAGTTTGGTTTTGACACATTTGTGATATCAATATTGTTTCTTTCTTAATACAAATCTGTACTGTCAAGGAGAAGAAATCAGCTTATTCATTATTTTTTATACAATGTCATTTCAAGTGATTCACTACTTTATTGAATACCATGTCATTCCAAGTTAATCAGCATTTTATGGAATACCATGTCATTCCAAGTTTTTCAGTTTTTAGTTGAATACCATGTGATGTCAAGTTTTTCAGTATTTGATTTAAATCGTGTCATTCCAAGTGTTTCAGTATTGGATTGAATACCATGTCATTTCAAGTTATTCACTATTTGATTGAATACCATGTCATTCCAAGTTAATCAGTATTTTATCGAATACCATGTCAATCCAAGTTTTCAGTATTTCACTGAATACCGTTTAATACCATGTCATTCCAAGTTTTTCAGTATTTGAGTGAATACCATGTCATTTCAGGTTATTCATTATTTTATATCAGTTACTTCACACAAACATTTATTATATGTGAAATGAATTTGTGACTTTATGAAACCTTACGACATAAAAAAATAGTTCATACAATCATTCAAAAATGGGGAAACAAAAATGTGATTCACATATCCAAAAATTGTAGACACACGATGCATTAAAACCAAGATATGATTCATATAATCTCATGCAAAAATAGGTGTAACACAAATGTACACAATTGAAACACAACGTTGTTCTATGTATTCAAATGAAACAGAACATAATCAATTGAAACAAACATGATCAATTGTAATAAACATAACAATTGTATCAACATATGACTCATGGCTCGTATAGTCATTTGTACAGCACATACGATTCATAACATTGTATGACTCATTTAAATACTTGTAAACCTTGTAAATGAGAAATTTTTTCCTGGTTCAATATCCGTTGTCAAATATCACTTATCCCGAATTTTTGGGTTATCCCACACATGTATTGGCCACACACCCCCTACATGGATCCACCATGTGCACAAGTTTACTGATCAGCACTTCCATCCCTTTATGGCCTTGATGGTCGCACATGCTTCCATCCCAATACGGACAGACATACAAACAGCCAGACCGACAGCCCGATACACCCACACACACACAGCTAAAATAAACAAGGGTAAAATACCCATGCATAATGTGCTTGTTGTGTCTCTTGCCACAAGCAATCTACGACGACATGCATGCTAGCCCAGTCACTTAACTAGGAAAACGATCATCCACATGTGTAACATTGTACACATGTACGACGAAAATGATCAAATCGTTCTATGGCGAAACCAAGTTATTTATTGCCTTATTCTGTGACAGACATGGATAAAGACTAAAATGATTCATTTCTTTTTTTCTGTAGTTATGAATGGTGTGTTCATCCTTAAGGGATGGAAGGAGGAAGTATATGCCACCCATAATGCGATCTTGAAGGTTTTGTTCGAGTCAAGTGAAACCACACGGAATAGAAAGGCTCAACACAAACGTCCATCATCAAATTTTTGGATGTTAAAAACATTTGAACAACCTGAAACTCCAGAATACTGGAGTATGGGAAATAATGTTATTAAGGATCTGATTTCCAAATTTGCAGTTACATTATCAGGTATGAAGTATGGGAAGTAATGTTATGCAAGACATCATTTCCAAATTTCTTGTTACATTATCCATTATGGAATATGGGAGGCAATCCTATTCACGTTTTAATTTCCAGGTATCTGGGTACGTTATCAGGTATGGAATATGGGAAGTAACGCTAATGAAGACATCATTTCCTAGTGTCTGGGTAGATTATCATGTACTGAATGTGGGAAGTAATGTTATGCAAGATTTGATTTCCACATTTCTGGCTGCATTATCATTTCTGGAGGAGGGGAAGTAATGTTATTTAAGATTTGATTTCCAAGTTTCTGGGTGTATCGTCAGGTATGGAGTACGGGATGTCAAATGTTATTCAAGATATGATTTCCTTGTTTCTGAGTGCATTTTTAGGTATGGGGTATAGGAAGTAATACTGTTCAGGATATCATTTCCAAGTGTCTGGGTACATTATCAGGTATAAAGAATGGGTAGTTAAATTTTATTCAAGATTTTATTTCTATGATCTGAGACAAGTTGGATTCTGAGCAACAGCGGTGCATATTAATGAGGTCATCCTGCATCTGATTGGTACAGCTTAGTTGTTACTACTCTAGAGGCCATATATATCTGATAAGATTCAGATGAATTGATATGCAGATTTATATAAAAGAGATCTCCATGCATATTAATAAGGTGATCTTACATCTGATTGGCTGAAAGTGTTACCACTCTAGCAGCCATATTTTTCTGATCAGATTTTGCTTCAACTTGATATGTAAGCCTACGTCATTGAGTTAATGTGATCTGATACAGTGAAGACAAAATTATGTTCAAGTAAAAGTTTGTAAAATACACTTTACACCTTAATTACCTCTAAGTTTGGTTTCAATAACTGCAGTTCAGAACTCCAATACTTCTTGCTAGATCTCTCAGCTCAGTGTAGTCTTTATTTGTTTTTAAATTCATGTGGTGGCAATAGTCATCTCTCAAGCTGTGGGCAATACTAAAATTGAAATGACATGATGTCCAATGAATGCATATGTCACCTTTCCAATTTTTTTTTGACCATGACTAAGCATCAGAATATCTTTCTTACTTCTTTTGTGCCAATAGTGTTTGGACTTTTTAAAATGATTTCCGGTGGCCTTCAAGGTATATCATTAGTTGGATGACTTTTCCTGATTATAATTTAAAAACAAAACCTTGATCACACAGGTGCTTTGCATAATAAACATACATATAAAAGTGCCTGAGTTACCTGATATCAAGTTAGTCTGGTTCTCTACCGAGTTCCACTCAATTTATGTAAACATCCAGATCTGGACTTAAAACATAGCTGCAGACCAGTTAATAACAAGATTTGATCACAATGATTGTATTTTCATTCTTTTGCCCATTGCTTTGTAGATCTGTAATTTGAAGGTCATTTGTAGAAGCCTTAGGTTCAAATCATAATTTTTGGCAGGTCTTTCTTTAGCAACATCCATGATTGGCTAAGCTTGTTAACATTTTAGTGGCATTTTGGGAAAAAGAATTTGATAAAAAAAATTTGTTGGCGCATAAATATAAACTGAGGTTTTGTAAGAAGCTTGAAGAAGAGTCATAAAATGCTGCTGCTAAACCAATCAATGTGTGCACTGGCTAAGTCCTCAAGATGAAACATTAAATCCAAACAAATAGAATTATATGTGTTGTATCAAAACTTTAAAACTATTTACACTTATCTAAGGAAATTTATGGTAGCTGTGATAGGGTCCCCCATTTTCCTCCAGTTTTGGAATGTACCTAGCTATCAAAGCCAATCTATTTAAGGTTTTAGGTCATGTGATCTTTCAAGCCAATTAGAATTTTTAATGACTTTATAATTGCAAAAGGATTCTAATGTAACTGAATTTTTCATCTGAAGTCAAGCCATTTTGGTCAAGGGTGAAGACATTTTGTTTTTACTTTGGAATAAGTCTTCTTTTGTTCTTAAGGTTCTTATAGGTTCCAAAATAAATTATATATTTAATAATTTTCAGATTGTATACATAATTCTTATATTAATTATACTTGTGACATTCCTATTTTCAAATGTTCCTAATTTGCAAATATATACAGAAGTTAATATTGAAGACTAACTAATATTGCATAATGTTAAGCTTTGTAAAATATGTTGCAAGGTATAAAAAAATGAACAGTTTAGATGAGAACTATTAGGAGATTTATAATCCTTAATTTGGCTTTAACAAAAATATTTTGATTAAGGGTCATCACAGTAGCATGTATTTTATGTTCTACTGGTAATATTTTCATTGAGATCAAAATGCTTGATCTTTCTGTTTTGATGCAGTCAACCATAAAGTCAGGATATTTCAATTCATTTGCAAAAGTTACACTCATAATCCATTATCCAATTCATTTCATAAATAATTCACTATATATTTTGAAAGTCATTCTTATTCTAGAGAAATCCACATCTAATATCACTTAGTATTTTCTTTATTTGTTCTGCATTTGTATTATTTTGTTTTCAGTGAAATTTAAAGATAAATGTTTCATTTAATCTAGGTGAAAAGTCAAAGCTTGTGAATGTGGACACGGCAACATTCCAAGAAATAGTTAAGTTGGTGGATGATACTTGGCAGAGTCAATTTGTTGGCCAAGGAAATGATGCTGTCAATCTTTGGCACACTCGAGTTAAAGTCTTAAAGGTCCAAATGGTCGAAAACGTAGAACTATTTGACTTATATTTTAAAAAGAGGCAAGAAATTTTCAAATCATTATGGAAATCAAAACAGGAAAGCTTTCCATGTCTGGAAAAGGTCAAGGGCTGCAGAGAAGGATACATCAAGACTTCCAGAGTGGGCAAGTGCTTGACAAGACATATATACCCCGAGATCAACGAATATTATTTCTTTCATGGGACCAAGGTGGATAAGATCGATGCAATCTGTGAAAACGGTCTAGACTGTCGTCTTGGTAGTGAGAAGGCAATGCTTGGTGCAGGGGTCTACGGTGCTGAAAGCTCTACAAAAGCAGACCAGTATACAGGTAAAATTAGACATGTCTGCAGTATCTGCAGACCAGTGTACATGTAAAATTAGACATGTCTGCAGTATCTGTGGACCAATGTACAGGTAAAACTAGACATGTCTGCAGTATCTGCAGACCAGTACACAGGTTAAACAAGACATGTCTGCAGTATCTGCAGACCAGTACACAGGTAAAACAAGACATGTCTACAGTATCTGCAGACCAGTACACGGGTAAGACAAGACATGTCTGCAGTATCTCTAGACAAGTACAAAGGTAACACAAGACATTCTGCAGATACTGCAGACCAGAACACAGGTAAAACAAGACATGTCTGCAATATCTGCAGACCAGTACACAGGTAAAACAAGACATGTCTACAGTATCTGCAAACCCTTACGCAGGTAAAACTAGACATGTCTGCAGTATCTGTGGACCAATGTACAGGTAAAACTAGACATGCCTGCAGTATCTGCAAACCAGTACACAGGTAAAACTAGACATGTCTGCATTATCTGCAAACCAGTACACAGGTAAAACAAGACATGTCTGCAGTAACTGCAGACCAGTCCACAGGTAAAACAAGACATGTCTGCAGTATCTGCAAACCAGTACACAGGTAAAACAAGACATGTCTACAGTATCTGCAAACCAGTACGCAGGTAAAACTAGACATGTCTGCAGTATCTGTGGACCAATGTACAGGTGAAACTAGACATGCCTGTAGTATCTGCAAACCAGTACACAGTTAAAACAAGACATGTCTGCAGTATCTGCAGACAAGTAAACAGGTAAATGTAGACATGTCCACAGTATCTGCAAACCGGTTCAGAGATAAAACTACACATGTCTGCAGTATCTGCAGACCGGTACACAGGTAAAACTAGATATATCTGTGGTATTCACTTCTGTATGATATACATGCAGCTGTAAAAAGTTTTGACCCAGGTTGACTATCACATTAGGCACTAATCTGGCAGGTCATGAGTGTATTATGCTGTTCCTATACAAGGTCAAGGAAACAGCCTTGACTCAGAATGGCTGTCACACTAGGCCAATAAAAAAATCTGTGTTTCCTATTGCACTGATTTTACAATTAGGCTTGTAGGTAGTATTTTTTAAAAATTTCAACATTATATATAGTATAATGATTAGAGTATATATATATATATATATATATATATATATATATATATATATAAAATGTACTATGAACTTCAAGTACTGGGCTAAAGCAATTCAGTTCAATACACAAATCCATTTTAGAAATTTTTCAAAGTTTCTTTTAACCCCTTGGGTAAAATGGTGCTAAGGTGAGCAACAAAAAACAGGGACAGTCAGCCAACCAGAAACACATTTTATTTTACCTGTTGATACAATCTGGCAGATCAGGGATTTAATATGCTGTTTTTATGATTTCAAGCGAACAGCTTAGAGCCATTATGTTTGTTACATTATTCTACAGTCTAGCAGACCAGGAGTTTTCTATTCTGTTCCTTCATAATTTCAAGTTTACAACCTAGACCCAGAATGGCATTCACAATATGCTACAGTCTGGCATATCAAAGTTTGAGTGCTGCTCCTAATGATTTCAAGTTTACAGCATTCACCTAGATTGGTATTAATTGAAAGAATTGTGATTGAAACAACTATGCAGTAAAATATATGAAAGAGACGCCCAACAATTTCTTAAATAAAAGAGGCAGCATGATTGGTCAGTACTGGACAAGCAGTGTGATGTTCATGTTCGTAGAACATAACTGTTTTTACAAATTTCTCCAACAGCAACTTAATAACTAGTAGAGCATAATGTCTAATTAAATATTTGTAAATAATTATGTGTACAAATCTGCCATATATAACTATATAAACTATTAACAGACAAATTTTAGTGTTACTAATAGTGATCAAGAATGTACTACCAAGGTTTACTGAGCACCAGTCTAACAAACTGTGGTCTGGTGCACTGTTCCTTATAATTTCAAACTAAGAGCATAGACTCTGATCTGCCTACACATTTTGCAACAGTCTAGCAGATTATGGGTTTACTGTACGCTAGTCGGGCAGATTGGGGTCAATTACAATGTACCTTATCATTTCAAGTTAACAACATAAACCCTGATCTGTCTCCACACCATGCAGCTGTCTGGCAGATCATGGGCTTACTATGCACCAGTCTGGTGAATTGGGGTCTGTTACACTATTCCTTATCTTTTCAAGCTATGTGTAGCAGCATAGTCCCTGATCCGCCTACACACTATGCAACAGTCGAGCAGATCATGCGCTTACTATGCACCATTCTGGCCAATTTGGGTCGATTACACTGTCTTTTTCCATTTCAAGCTAACAGTATAAACCCTGATCTGCCTGCATATTATACAATAGTAGAGCTCAGTGTGAGCTGTTTGTAACAAGGTTTATGTTACATTTAACTTAATGACTTATCTTGATGATGACTATACCCCACCCCATTGTTTGGCCATCCATTGTGTCTACAGCATTCAGTCTAGATTTCGCTAATATAACAGTAGATATTCAATTTCTTTGAATCTTTATAGCCTAAGGGACACCACAAGATGATGCATAAGCCACATGGCTGGTCAGTCATCATTATCATCAGTCCCTTAACCTAAGAGCTCGTTGGGGCAACACAGTTGACTTTACAACCAATTCTCTCCATCTTTCCCTGTTCTCTACTGCCCATTGGGAATCTCCAAATCCCATGCCTGTCCACTCCTTAATGTTGTCTTCCCACCTCATTTTCTGTCTGCCTCTTCTTCTGCACCCTCGCACTGTGCCTTGCAAGATTGTTTTTGCCAGTCCAGATGATCTTCATACATGACCGTACCACTTCTGTTTGCTCTTTTTTACAGTGGTCAAGAGGTCTTCGTAGGATCCGATGGCTTGTTGGATCCTGTTGTGGACTTCTTCGTTGGTTACATGGTCAATGTATGAGATGCCCAAGATCTTGTGGTAGCATCTCATTTCGAAGGGTTGAATCCTTCTTTGTAGATCTGATGTGAGCATCCATGTTTCACAAGCATACAGAAAGATGGATATGACAATCGAGTGCATCAGCCTTATTTTGGAACCAAAAGGAATGTTGGTATCTTTCCGTATTGGTCTCAGCCTTGTTACTGTTGCTGTTGTCTGGCCAATCCTGTAAAGTAGTTCTGGTTTGGAGCCCTCATCTGTGATAATTGATCCCAAGAACTTGAAGCTTGTGGCTCTTTTCAGCTTCTGTCCACTGATCTTTAATTCTGCACTGATGCCATTGGTGTTGTTTGTCATCATTTTTTTCTTTTTTTTTTGCACCAATCTTCATACCATACGCTGTGGAGGTTCTGTCAAGGGGCTCAACCAATTCAGCCAGTTCTGTTTCATCTCCTGCTAAACCATCAATATCATCAGCACAGCGAAGGTTGGTGATTATTCTTCCTCCGATGCTGACAGTGCCCTTGTGGTCAAGCAAGGCATCCTCCATGATTCTTTCCAGGAAAATGTTGAAGATTGTAGGTGACAGTATACATCCCTGTCTGACTCCAACTGTTGTTCGAAACCAATCTCCTCTGCTGCCATTGATGAGAACAGTACTGATGGCTTTCTCATAGAGGTGCTCAACAACCTGCACCAGGTTGGAGCTGATGTTGTACATCCTCATAGTTGCCCATAAGGCTTCATGTCATACCCTATCGAAGGACTTTTTGAAATCTGTAAAGACGTGGTATAGATTCTGGTGATGCTGAAGGTATTTCTCGCAAAGGAGTTTGAGAATGAAGATTTGTTCTGTGGTGCTCCTTCCTGCTCAGAAGCCTGCCTGCTCTTCAACAATAATTTTCTCTGCTTGAGGCTTTAGTCTGTTGAGAATTGTCTTCAGCATGACTTTGTTCGGGTGACTGTTCAAACTGATGGTTCTGTAGTTTTGGCATAGCTGTAGGTTTCCTTTCTTGGGGAGCACGATGACCAAGGATTGAGTCCATGTGGTGGGCCATTCTCCTGTCTGCCATATCTTGTTGCAGATTGTTGTTAGGACTGTGACTATCTCTTCTCCTCCTGCTTGAATGAACTCTGCTGGTATATTCTCAATGCCAGCTGACTTTCCTTTCTTTAGTGACCTAACTGCAATTTCTACTTCTTCACGAAGAATGTCGTTGTCATCCATTTCTTCTGCCTGAGGGCAATTTATAACTGCTGGATCTCCTTGGGTCTTACGACTGTACAATTCTGAGCAGTATTCTGTCCATCACTTACGGATCTCTTGATCTACCGTGAGGCATGTTCCTGATTTGTCTTGGATGGTGGTAGTTTTCCCTTGTTTATGGGTTGTGAGTACGATCAGTACATAAGTCCAAAGTGATGGTCAGTTCATAGTTTTAGCTACTAATAAAGTATTTGTAATTTTTTTATTAGTTCAGGGTGTCTCCTCCCATTTCAAGACTCCTGTAAAAGACAGTCAGACTCGGATTAGCACTGTTTCCATTATTTTGGCACCATGTGTACAACGACTTCTTCCTATAGCAAAGTTTTGGTCCGCCGGTCGGCACTGCTGCCATGCGTTATTATTCGTAGATGATCACAGATAAACAAAACTGCTTTGTTCTTGTGGAAAACATTGCAACTACGGAGGAGCCTCATTAACCCGGACTCCGTTTATCTGGAAACCTCGCTATCCAGACATAATTCAACGGGAACAGAATTCCTAAATGTTAATTTGTTCCATTACTCAATAAATCTGCATTACGGATCCGGAAATCAAATCGGGGACCAAAGTGTAAAATTACTATAAAACTTGTCGCGATAATCCAGAAATAATCTGTTCAAAAATAAGAAAATTTGAAATATCATATATGAAAATAAAATCAGTCGGATAACACAGATTCACCTACGTAAATATGGAGGTGTGTCAATGTATCAATCTCAGATTGGTCAAATACTAGTGGTATGTTAAAGTTATCAATTGATCACGTGATCATGTGTGTGGAAAAACTAAGTAGCATGACCATATTGTAACCAGCAATTGTATAAACAATGTCTGTTTTAGCTAGTCGCCGACAGGGGTGTTAATAATTAAATAAACATCCTGGGATCAAATCTTCCACGCTGTTTGACATAGCATATGGTTAATAAATTAGGTGTGTCATTAAGCCTGTTTGTTGTTTGCCAATTGTATGTAACAATCACAGCTTAGTTGTACAAATACAGTTGATTGATTTAAGCTGTGGACATTACAGAATAAAATGGGGACGTCAGTTATCAGCTCATTAGCAGCTATAACAGCTGTAAAATATGACCTATAAAATCCAGGCAAACAAAGGTTGCAGATTTCTTCAGGAAATTGATATAATAAATGTATGTACAGTACATACATGTACATGTACATAGTGTGATGTGTTCGATGTGTTAATAGTTTAATCTTATATTTACTGTATGTGTATGTTATATTTATTTTACATGTATGTCCAAGCGCATGTTATAATAATGTGAAATAAACACAAGTCAATGGTGTAATCATTAATTTATTTCAACCATTATTGGATATACAGTACATTTACAACTAGCATATACATGTACATGTATGCGGTATGATGACATCGTAAAATAAAAATGTGCGTGATACAATTATCCGGAAAACTTGTTATTATGTACACATTCACTGGGAATGAAGGTGTCCGGATTAACGAGTCTCCTCTGTATATCTAGTGTCGATTTGATTCATAATGCCAATATTCGATATTAAGTATGTCCTTGTCACTCATATCATGCAGAGCAGTCATATTGATTCGCAGGGCTAGTTTCGCATTCTTTGTTGCAACTATATCCGGTGACAATATGACCAGCCTGAAGTTGGGCATCTTACTGGAGCTCATGATTCCAAATTTGGGTGTGTTAGTACAGCTTATGTCAGGGAACTGCAGAGCAATCAATTCAGTTAGAAGGGTTAGTTTTGACTGACATATCGAGTCATTTGGCACCAGCATGGTCGGTTATGGATCAAGTAAATATCCAGTGCGCTGCAAATGACCACTTGTGACAGCAACAAACTGATCTCGTGCAAATGGCAACATGATCTGGCAATCGAGATTAACATCTTAAAATGGCAACCTTGCTACACCTGGTACTTTCTCCGCTTTCACATGTGAAATGCTGACATTATTGCATCTGCAGTTGTTAGTTTCCCTGCCCCTTTTGCGGCAGTGAACAGGGATACTGTTGTAAGATGATGCCATCCACCTTGCTGCCATCAATCCTGATATTTTATACTACATAGTACTTCTTTGTCATTCATTGCTCCCACTTTTTCAGAGAAGGTACCTCCGGCCACTACATTCAAAACAGTTAGTTGGAGCAAGCACTGTCTTCCTGAGAAACCTGTCTTATCAGACTTGTCATTTAGTGTAAACCTGACTGAATCAGCTTTAACTCACAGTTCTAAAATTTAATACATGCATTTCTCGTGTTCAGTTTTTGTTGTTGTTGTTGTTATAGGGTTTAACGATATTGTTTCAGAACAAGATAGGCTATACATGGCGGCCAGTATAAATAGTGGAGGAAGAACCAGGGAAAACCCTGGAAAGAACCACCGACCCACGAGAAGCTACTGGCAAGCTTTCTCAAGTACCAACATTGGCCGAGCCCGAGACTCGAATCCACGCAGACAGAGGTGAGATGGCAGTGATCCGTAATGGTGAGCGCTTTAGACCACTCGGCCACTCGGGGCCCCCCATGTTCAGTTGAATTTGCATAATAAATTCTCATGATGCACGACACAAAGGGATTTGCCTGTTTTTCTGTGCTACACTTCCGTCACAAGATGCACGTTAAACATCTTGTTGTCTTCCTTAGGGTACACAAGATCCAGTGAAGCTGGAAAATTTAAACAACGCTTACCAAGCTGAAGCTTCATGACAATTTCATTGAACCTGTATAACCATTTGGGATCACATGCCCAAGCACCCACCTTGTGTTCTCATCTTGTATCCTGTGACCTCTCTAAAGACTGACCAGTCACGTGGCCTATGCTTTATCTCATCTGATCCCTTAGAGTATTACACATTCACTGGGGCCCCGATTGGCCGAGTGGTCTAAAGCGCTCACCATTACGGATCATTGCCATCTCACTTTTGTCTGCGTGGGTTTGAGTCTCTCGTTCGGCCATTGTGGGTATGTGAGAGAGCATGCCAGTAGCTTCTCATGGGTCGGTAGTTCTTTCTCGGGTTTTCCCCGAATACTTCCTCCACCATTTTTACTGGCCACCATGTATAGCCTCTCTTGTGCTGAAAACATGGCGTTAAACCCTACAACAACAACATTACGCGTTCACTGAAATTATCATCAAACTTCAACTTGGTAAGTATCATTTAATGTTCCAATTTCTTTAATGTAATACAATACTTACCTACTGACTTAGTTCGGTTGCTCTGATTTGGGAACGAGTTTTCATTAGATTTATTACTACTACATTCATTCTGTCATTAACACCATTTTGAACCACAAATACTGACATGTAACTTTTAATCACAAAACATTAATTGTGCTGAAAATAGTTTATTTATGAAACCTTTGTTTCCACTGCTACCTTGAGAAAAAATAAAATTAGTACACATATTCAGAGAAAAAGTTTGCATCATCTGAAAAACATGGTAATTGCTGCAATGATCATCGATAAATAAACTGCCTTGATTGTGCTACACTCACAACTGCCAATATCAGTGTTCTCCTGGTACACTACAATCACAATTACCTAAATCTATGTTTTCTAGAAAGCAGTAATCACAAATGCCCATCTCATTTCTGATTCTCCGTACACATATGATTTTTATATACAGTGAATCTGCTTCAGTGAACACCTTCATACAAATGAGACCCTTTTTTAAAGGACAAGATTCATGAACTTATTCACAATTTCATAAATATTCTATCTCCATAAAGGACATATGTACCCAAAGGACAACCTTTTGTAGTCTTATTGTATGTAAATGCCTTTTAATTAAAGGCATTATTCCAGAATTTCAAGAAGAAAATACGTGCCAAATTCCTCTTATTTTGCAGATGCAAAACAAGCAAGAACACCTGGCAAAAAGAAAATGTTCCTGATGCGAATGGTCCTTGGCAATATTTTTGTGTGTACCGATCCAAATCCCCACAAATACAGAAGACCTCCATGCAGAACTTGCTTTAAAGATGACTGTGCAAACACTAGGCATACCGAAGGACATTTTGACTCTGTGGTTGGTGACATGGGAAAACTATTCAGAGAGTTTGTAGTCTATGACAAAAATCAGTGCTATCCAGAATACATCATCACATATGCTAGAGTTTAAAGTGGGAATATTCTTGCAAGAACTTGGTACAAATGCACAGAATGTAAATAGCGCAAAGAATCTGGTCTTGCAAAGTTTCATAAGTAGAGAAAACTCATTCAGGTTTAGCTCATCAGATCATAAGGGCAAGTGAGCTTATCGTATGGTCCTGTAATCATAACATGCTGACTGTCATCCATTGTGCCTTATCTGCTAACATTTCTCAAAGATCACTGTACAATGCAATGTCTTGTTCAAATACATTACCTGATCATATATACATCCACTAACTTGCAGTGCTACCCAGGCTAAGATATACAATCTCCACATCTTTCAGCTTATTTAGCAACTAAGGTTGTTTATTGAGCTAGAAGTTTGATGAGAGTGATCTTCCCTTGAACAGGAATTGTAGTCAAATTCTGTCAATTATGAGTTACTGTCACTCATGCCTGATCAGCATATTCTTTTTAACACCACATAAATACTGATCCGTTTTGTGTCTTTTAAACATTTGAACGATTCCTTGGAGTTTTCATACCTTGAGAAGTATGCTTTGTATATAACTATCTTGATCGAAATTTGTTTTTACACATTCAAGATAGTGCTGGATTCTGTATTAACAACGCAGGTGCCTTTTATCTTACATCATTATAGATATGATCATAAGTTTTCTTTCTTTGAATTCCAGTTTAATTATTCTATTTCATATTTTGTTTGAAATAGATAAAATAAAATAAATTTGCATGACATTTATGAAGAAAGCTAACACGTTGAATGTGCTGCCAATTCTAAAGTGAACTGAGGTGTCAACAGATCTTAGCATTTTTTTTTTCAAACACATGACTTGCACTTGTTATGTAAATATAAATTCATTTTGTTTATCATAACTGATAATTTCATCCTGAGCTTCAAGGATCATAGAATGTTGGTTTAAATGTTTTGTTCTCTGTAAGTGCAAAATTTTCATCCAGGTTAGTCTGTATGTTTCATTGTACAAGATTGAGTTGGTGCATGGTTTAGTGGAGTGGAAAATTTTGCAAAAGGACTCAGTTGATGTTTATTTTAGTACTTAAACTTTTGAGAAAAAAGAAATGCGCCATGACTTAAATGTGTATAAATTATTACAGAAGCAAATATATTCTGGCGGAATCATGTGTATTGAAAAAATCAATTGGCATGGAGATTTTGACCATATTTTAAAAAGTGCCAAAAACAGAATGAATTATTCAAAATGCTTTAGAAAAATTTTAATAATAATGATAACATGTGGACGATTGACTTTTTTGTTTTCTTTTCTTATTTTAGTTAATTTCATTTTCCAGTGATTTCATGTTGAATCTCTGGAGGAGTAATTCCAAGTGTTGAGATGTTGTAATTTCCTCAGGATGATTTCCCAGTGCAATGTAGCCATGCTTCTGCACGTAAAACCTATATATGAGATTTGAGAAATTTGGATAAGAGACATATTCAATGTTTCATGAGCATTAAATTTCCAGTAAATGTATTAACTGTACATAGTGATCAATAAAATTAGTGTTAAGTGTACAGTTACATGTAGCAGTAAATAGATGATGAATGTTTTCTAACTTATACAGATGGAAAATATCTTTAGAGACAAATAAATTTCTAACAGGTTAATAATTTAACATAAAGATGTATTTACCTGGATGATTTTACTGTTACAAACATACTAAACTAAAGATGATATAGCTGAGAGCAGACTGAGTCAGTTTCAATTGTAAAAGGTGGTCCTATGTGGCTGAGTGATCTAAAGTGCTCACCTTTACTGATCACTGCTATCTCACCTGGGTTCAAGTCTCAGCCTTGGCCAATGTGGGTATGTGAGAAAGCTTGCCAGTAGCTAACTTGGGGTCTATGGATCTTTCTAGGGTTTTCCCAGGTTCTTCCTTCACCACTTATATTTGCTGCCATGTATAGCCCATCATGTGCTTAAAAGTTGCATTAACCAAAAACAATGACATCAACAATTGTAAACAAGGGTAATCATGTTGTCTTTAAGTTAAGACTACACTTTTTTTTATTTATCAATATTCTGTGTGAGTAGATAAGTCAAGTGACTTGAAAAGTAGGAAGACAAGATAATGTTGATAAATTTGTATCTTATGTTTGAAGTAAAGTCTGAAAATATGTATTTTTTCAATGTATTTATGTCAATAAATATATTTTTGTCTTTGTGAATATGAGCTGTATTTATTATAGACTAGAGGACTAAATATGTGTTAGTGGTTAGTTAATTTACCAAAGCTACTATGAAAGCTTCAGAATGTCCCCCTTTTGTTGCCTGCACTCTTGTAAAGGTAAGACTTAAACACACATGTGTCATAGTTTCTGTAATTCTTGCTATTCCACAGTTCAATACATAATGCTGTCAGAATTGCAAAACAAACAAGAGTTCTTTTAATAATCATAGTAAAAATGTATTAAATTTTTATTTAAGGACATTTTCATTGCTTGTGAATGAACTATATGCTTGAACATTTAATAGTATTACTTTGACTTTCATTCAGTTTGATATTTGTCAAATTATTTTTCAATTCTGAAACTTGAAAAGTTTGAAAAGAATTCAAACTTTTTAGACTGCATTGTAAATACTTAATTATATTCTTGTGATTCACTGAATTAAGTGATCACTCAGTTCTTAAATAATGATAGGTCAGGTCCGTAATTGCTTGGCATTCATAAGGCGTCGAAATGCTAAATAACATTTATAACTTTAAAATATGTTGAATTGCTGGGTAACACACCATCAGTTATTTTATGGCAGGCAAAACGCTGAATAGCAAACATTATTTTACAATATTCTGTGTTGCTGCACAGTGACTCTCCCATAAAACCTAATAATGTTTTACAGGATGAGAGTTCACTTCCAAGTGAAATATTTCTTACAGTGATTAAATGTTCTGTGGTCAACATAATCAGTGTATAATGATGTTGTCTGAAACACCCCATAAAGTCAACTTTTCCATACTGTGTTTCATATCAGTGATTTTAGTTAATTAATATTAATTATCAATGCTTAATGAATTCTCTCCCTTTTATTGTATGGTTAACTTGTACTTTATTAAATTTGGAGCCTCAATATAAATTGAAATTTCTATAGTAAGAAAGAGCTGTTTAAAAAAAGTCTAGGTTCATGACCTACATTTGTAATATATTTTTCCCATAATTTGATAAAGGGTAATATTGAAATACTCAGTGCTATTTCAATTTGTTGTTTAAAGCTGAAATGAAAATTGTTTCGTATTTGTACCAGATTTTTATCTGAACTACTTTGAAAATATAAGCACAATGTTCAGAAACTGGATGGACAGAAAAGTGTTGCAAGAAGTACTTTTAAAATATACCACAATACCTTATAGCAATTTTTATTAGTCCCAGTGCTTACCACACAGAACATGAAATTATGAATTCATTGCAAAGTAAACTCCCTTAACATGAGTGATTTCTGTATTTTCCAAATACATCTTCATAAATTTGGATCTAACTTAATGAAAACTTAACTTATGATGCATTCAAGTACCTGCTGTGCTTTGAGAATGGAAATTAATTTTAAGAAATTTAACTTTTATTAATAATTTTTGTAATTAATGGATTTCAGAATAAGTTGGTAAAATTCTTATATCTAATTCATTATCTTTAATATGATTTTCTATAATTATAGGTTACTGCATTTGTATGGGAAAATATGCGTGAGTTTTTTCGGATTAATACTGTATAATTATGGGAGTGCAATATTAGTTGGAATAGAGAGTTCATATATTCCTGTACAACTGCAGTAACCTTTTTATTACATACTCACTTTGTTTTTCTCTATAATGCCTAACAGTAAAAAGAATACACTGCAAGAAATAAAGTAATTGAATTTATTCTGTATTCCAAAATAAATAAACAACCGTAACTTCATCAGTACACAGAAATAATATTAACATCTTCATAAAATTGCCATGCAACCTTTGAACTTTGTTACATGCTCGACATGAGTTTTAAAAAAATCTCATTTTGTACTACTTAAAATTGAAATTTAGAGTCACATTGTGAATGAATGTGCATTGAACAACTTTTCCAGTCGGTCTGGAATGGATTTTGTTTCCTGTCGATCCAACTAAATTATGCTTTTCTGCTTGTGATGGACTGGATTTATTGGACGAGTCAATTCCGTATGATGTACATGAGATTTGAGCAGTGGAGGGACCAATTTGGAATCTTTGCAACTCTGTTTCTGTTCTCTCATTGATTGTTTGGAATCATTATATTGGAAAATAGGAATTCTTTTAATTGCAATTTTCAAAAAGTTTCTATATAATGTCACATTCATCTGCTGGAAATGTAGTTGAAATTACGTACAATTTTGCAGTGTGCATCAAGTATTGGAACCCATGATATGGGTCATGTAATTCGGATTTGCAGAACTTAGAAAGTACATTTTGAGGAAATTCAAGATGCAAACTTTTAAGCATATTTTGTTGCTATTCTTCTTACCAGTTAAAGAAAACATGTTTATACCCTCTTACTTGCTCTCTGTTCGAGGCAACCCAGCTAAGTACATGACCTTTATGGCTTCTATCATTAGCCTCCATCGAAAACATTATATATAAAACCTTAAACGGGGAAATTTGCAAACAGCTGCTGTGTGACAGTCTATTTTGCTGGTGGAAAAAAGACTTCTTTGTTGTCTTGGCTTATTGGCTCTGGGGCTCTTAGTTTTCTACCAAGACGTTCAGTTGCATTTTGTCTCAATTCATTGTTTTGACTGACTTGTGGAATGGTACGTCTCTGATAGATATGCTTTTCTATGCTATTGTTATAGACCCTAGAGAACACTGGTCATAGTCTGAACCATTCTATTTGAGAAAAGTTACTAACATTTCTCCAAAATAACTGTTTAAATGATCAGAATGGTATTTTCAATACTGCATCTCTCACATTTGTTATGGACATTGCAAACATAACATTCATTTGTTTGCTTGTTTGAAAGTTTCATTTGTGACTTGGTAAACTTGTCCACATCATTAACTGTATCATCTCTACTTCCAATGGATGACACAGCTTGTTTAGTTTATTAACAAACAAATATAACAAACCAAAAGCTAAATGTCTACTACATGCGCTTACATGGTTTGTTTACAAAGTAATTCCTCATAAACAATACTATTTTTAGACACACGGATCATGCGGTATGAAGCCATTCAGCATTGAAAAATATTGCACAATTCTGACAATGTAAAGTTAACAGACAAAACAAATGAGCATATAATAATGAAATTTACTGCATTTTCCTTTGGTGACACATTATATTGGTTTAACATGGTTCTATGCATACAAATTTTAATATTGATTCAAAGTACTGCATTGATTTAACATAGTTATATGCATATAAATTTGATATTGATTCATAGTATTGCATTGATTTAATGTTGTTCTGTGATACAGGTTTTGATATTGATTCAAAGTATTGTATCGATTTAACATAGTTTTATGCATACAAATTTTGATATTGATTCAAAGTATTGTGTTGACTTAACTTAGTACTATGCATACAAATTTTGATATTGATTCAAAGTATTGCATCAATTTAATATAGTTCTATGCATACAAGTTTTTGAAATTGATTCAAAGTATTGTATTGATTTAATGTAGTTCTGTGATACAGATTTTGATATTGATTGCAAGTATTGCACTGATTTAACTTAGTTCTATTCAGACAGATTTTGATTTTCATTCAAAGCACAATGCCAAATAATGAATACTCAAATTTGCATACATATTTTGTACTGAGTCAGCAGAAAGAACGAGTTTGATATTGCATAGGGATACATTGATGTCATTAGGTTGAGAAGTATTCATGTGCCATACCAAACCAGTTCTTTCCCCTAACTTGATACAAAACATGAATGTGATTTTGTATTTATTAAATCTCTCTTTTTTCACTTTCTCCATAAAATTAACTTTACTGAATGAATGAAATTCAAAACAAACTGGGATTTATAAAAGTTGATTCATTGCATCTAAATGTGCCTAAGTGCAGACATCAAAGAAGGCACCTAAGTAATTCAAATCTGGGTTTGTAATATGGAAATACAGATTGAACAGCGGTATCAAACACCAGATCAATTATTTAAGATTAAAATTGTATGTAATAAAAGCTAATTTCGTTTGGAACACCCCATTTCCAGATAGATATTGTGTAAAATTGCAAAATAATTGGCAACAATATGTGTTGATTCTTGACAGAATGTTTGAATAATACTCGAAGTCCTTTCAGTTTACCTGTTTGTGTAGACTGCCAAATATAATTCTGTATTTTTTTCAGCGGTTGTATAACATGTCCTGCACTGCAAGATCTTGAATGAATGCTAAGAATTTGTTTAATATTTTTAATTTATTTTTTCATTGTGTTTCAAAATAAAATGTTACCATTCATTCCAAATGTATTTGCATCACCTTTTTAAACATTTAATAAAATTTTATATTGTGGAAACATTTTTCATGTGTTATTTGTATCCCTGAAAATGAGTATCTTTCATTCAAATAGAGTCAGGTTCTGTTCATGAGGAAACTAACCTTTAATTGCAATAATCCGTGACAAAGTGATAAGTTGGCCTTTATTATGTACTGTATGTGATGAAATAATATGTAGATGTGTGTGCTTTAATCAGCTTTTGATACATAAGAAATGCTCTTAGTTTTTCAAAGTTTTGACTAATTCTGGCGAGCAAGAATGTCCTAAACCTGAACTGTACACACTTTTTCATTTTTTATGTATGAAAGAGAATCTTTCCATGTCCTAATACATATTGAATAAATAATCACTCCTCACTTTATCATAGTTGTTTGTTGGGCTGCATCCAGATGATGTGTAGTTCCCAACCTTTGTCACATTGGGCAAGATGTATCTGGAAGACTCTATCACATTGGGCAAGACGTACTTGGATGACTCTGTCACATTAGGCAATATATACCTGGATGACACACACTGGGCAAGATGTATCTGCATTACTCTGTCACATTGGACAAGATGTATCAGGATGACTGACATAATATATTGATGCATGTGTTAGACATAATGTATCAATGATGATTGGTAGTTGTGATCTGATTCCTACAGGTTTAGTTAGAAGTCTAGAACTGGTAGAATCAAGGTCAAATTGTCCTGAGTTGTGATCTCATTGTTAGGTCTGCTTAACTGTTGTTCCAGAACCTAGCTGAGATAATGGGAGATTGACCTAATTTTAAAAAGAAATGTGATTCAGCGAGTAAGTCCAATATGGCAGACCCTGAAGAATAACTGGTAAATACTTTAGATTTGGGTCTCTGACCCTGTTTGAAGATCCAGTCAATTATCAGGACCTACCAGGTCACTGTGACATGACAGAATAGGTCCATGCAAGACTAGAAGGTAGGGATGACTGGTGAAAGATGGAAGCTTAGATGGATTTCCCTTAATTACAGATCACAGTTATGATCAGAAACTATTAGAATATATGCAGTCAGATCTCATATGATTCCATTCAGGTTGTGTTAAAAAAAATTAATACAAACTGGAAATTCATTTTTCTTCCTTCTCATTATTTATTTACCTTATACCTTTTCATTCCTTTTAATTTATTCTTCCTTCCTTTATTATTCATTAATTCACCATCTTTATAGTTTCACTAATGTAAAATCCAATATGACTGTCATGGTCATATTTTGACAATCTTGCTATCACTACCCCTCCTAAACTTATGACAGTATTGACATTTAATTTTCATATCAAAAGTTGTGTGATGTCTGGTTGGTACTAAAAAAAATGGTGTCTATCTGACATCCAATATTGTTAGCATTATGACCTTCTTGAATATTTTATTAACATCAACATATTGTACTGCAGTTAAAGATAATTAGGGATTTTAAATAAATGTTTTCAACAGTGCCTTTTTTTTTTCTAAGAACATTATTTAACTAGTGTTATTTTGTTAAAATATTACACTAAAAATACGATGTACCAAAACACCTGGCTGCTGTTTTTGGGTGGTGCACAACTAAGATATTATTGTCATAGACATGATGGACATTTTCCCTATTCTTTTACTTACTGTCTATAGACAACAATGGACAGTTTCCATTTTCCTTTAATGATTGTTTACAGATACCATGGACAGTTTCCATATTCCTTTTAATTATTGTGTAAATACATGATTCACAATTTCCATATGCTTTTAATTATTGTCTATAGGCAAGATTGACAGTTTCCATATTCCTTTAATTTCTGGATGTATCACAATGATATAATCAAGAATATCTTTGAATGAGTCCTCAATAATCACAAACTAGTATTTTAGTCCATAACGTCAATGAGCACTTTATAATTTCAATGAATAATTTAAATAAATAATTCCACTCAAATTATATTTAAACACAACTGCAAACTCTGATGATAGATTCCAAAGACTAATATTAAAAATGGGAATGAATAATTGTTTCCCTACTCTCCTTTCTATACAGCCTGTTACCTGACCTATGATGCAATAGTATTTTCTGCATTTAAAAATTCAAAATCAAGTGTATGTAGGTCTGAAATTATAAAAGCCTGTAAAAATTATAAAAAGACTTCAAGGGAATGTAAATTGGAATATTACAATAATGAAGACCAAGGAATTATGTGAAGCAAAATTTCAAAATGCAAGAAAATTCTGGAAGTGACTAACAGACTAAGGATTCATTTTTTCCTAATACAAGGTACTTCTATAATATTGACATCCATATGCTCGATATCTCTTTTGAATTAATAACCCTGAAGATAATTTTGTCAAAATCTCTATTCAATTAATAACCCTTCAAATCATTTACCCAATATTTCAATTCAATTAATAACCCCTCAAATCATTTACCCAATATCTGATTTCAATTAAAACCCCCTCAAATCATGGTCCCAATATCTCAATTCAATTAATAACCCCTCAAATCATTTATTCAACATCTCAATTAAGTTAATAACCTTTAGATTAGCTGTAAACTCCTATGATGATTGTTACTGATTTTGACAAACTCTGTGCAAAGGGTGAGTTGTTGTTTTGTTGTTGTGGGGCTTAACGCCATTTTTCAGCACACGATAGGCTATACATGGCGGCCAGTATTAATGGTGGAGGAAGAAACCGGGAAATCCCCGGAAAGAACCAGCGACCCACGAGAAGCTACTGGCAAGCTTTCTCACATATCCACATTCGCCGAATCCGAGACTCGAACCCACGCAGACAGAGGTGAGATGGCAGTGATCCGTAACGGAGAGCGCTTTAGACCACTCGGCCGCTCGGGGCCCCCTGTGCAAAGGGTGAATTCAAAATCATGTTTGATGAAGGTGTTATTTCTATAAATAATTTAAAGAGTTTGAAAAGACGTGCACCAGACATCAATTAAAATTAATTTTTGCATTCATGGTGCTGATATACTGAAACCTGTTTAACACCATTGTTAATACACTTGTCCTTTTCCTAACACAAGGTCTAATGGAAATATCATTCCCATACACAAGAAAGAACCGATTAATGATGTAAAAATATTGGTATATTGAATGTTAGACTGATGACGTGGGTGGAATAATATTATGTTTATACTGAATTGAGCTCTTAGAAAGAATATGGTGACTAGTATAATATATTCATTTTACATGTTTTAATTACTCATATGATAAATAGTGGTAAGAACTTATATTGTGGATTCAATGCTTTTACAAAGGTTTTTGATAATAAAGATAGACATAATCTGTGGTGTAAATTGATTATTTTATGTATTCATGGCAAAGTTTTATTCAAGCTATGGATGCAAATGATAAAGTTAAATATAAAGCTGCAGAATGCAGTTACTGCAGAAGAATATTCATGTATTTTAGGTGAGTGGCATGGCAAATATCTTTCTCTGTATTGGTCTGCAGTGCATATGAGTGACCCAGAAAGATGAATTTTACCATTACGACCCAGAGATAGAATTGATATGATAAACTTCTTTTTGTTAATGCGTGCTGATAATAGTGTAGTTTTTTGAAAACTGATTTACATCAATTGCTTTTCAAACAAAATTTGATACTTTCAAATTGTCATGTGCTGTGATAGAAATCACTAGTAAATTATTATAAACAACTCAAAACAAAGGTGGCTATATTGAGGAAATGTGGAGAAACACTTTGAAATTGTAAATTTGTCTGTAACATGCAGCAGGTATAATTGTATGAAATGTTCTTTATTCAGGTATTTTTCTTAGGTCAGGTGGTTTGAAGGAAATCTGGTCAGACTCAAAAACCAGTTTATAAGTTATGGAAATATCTTTACAAATTCAATGATGTTATTGTAAGCCACATTCTGGATTCATTTGACAAACATTGTTGCTACTATTTTACATTATGTGGCAGAAGTATGGGGATTAATTACAAAAGCTGTGAGTTATAACTCCATTAGTTTATTAAGAAATACTTGATGTGCAATATTGTACACTAATTCAGATCTCATAAATGGTGAATTTGGCACAGTGTTATGCATAATCCCAAGATATTGTATGATAATTAAATATTGTTTAAAAATGACTCAGCTAAATGAAGTAAAATACACAAAACTTGTGCAAAATTCAATGTTAGTGATAGTACTATACTGTTTTATTTGGAAAGCAAAATTGGGCTACTATAAATAGATTTCTATCTTATAGTCAGGTCTTTTATTAAACTTGGTTTTTCCAAGGTGTTGGTCATATAATTCTGTTTCTAACTATTGTACAACAAAGGTTTTCAGATACGTTTTATGTAAATTTTGAATAGTTACGGCAAATTCATACAGAGCCTCGTTCCAACAGAACTTTCGCCGATTTTTATTATTATTCATAGTCAATATTGTATGCATGTTCACTGGCTAATGGGCTTATATCAATTAATCAATCATTCTTTCTACCTATGTATGCACCTATCTGTTTGCTTCTTTCCCTATGTTTGTCAGTGACATTTGGGTTGAGAGAGTGGGGGATGTGAGTAAAGAAGTTTAATCCAAATATGTCAGGATCGAATAGGAGAAAAATTTACAAAAGTGATTCATCTTACAGGTACACATTACAAAGGTGATTTAGCTTGCAGGTATATATTACAAAGGTGATTCAGTTTGCAGGTATGCATTACAAAGGTGATTCAGCTTGCAGGTACGCGTTACAAAGGTGATTCAGCTTGCAGATACACATTACAAGGGTGATTCAGCTTGCAGGTACGTGTTACAAAAAGGGGATTAAGCAGACTTGTTTTCAGTGATTGAGTCCTTTTTAAAGCATAATTTGAAATAATGAGCAAGAAGAACATATCTGTACATAAAGAATTTGGGAAGCATATTATATACGGGTATCAAAATGAACTTCTAGTTTAGTGTATAGGTATAAAAAAGAACATCTAGCTGGGTGCATGGTTATTAAAAAGAACACTTATTATATGCTCATTTTTTTCTCCGTTAACTTTACATTGTCAAAATTGTGCAATATTTTACGATATTGTACACCTTCATATTGCCCTCACGTGCACGACACGTGTGCCCAATAGTAGTATAGTGTATTAAGAACTACTTTGTAAACAAATTATGTACACTCATGCATTAGACGCTTTACATTTTGATTGATTAAATTTGTGTCTGAATGAACAAAAGCAGCTGTTTCGTGGACTGCCACGTACGAGATGCTTTTTGCAATATTCCGCGTTAACTTTTTTGATACAATGTTACGGATTTAGGCTAGCGATAGACACCAGACAGGTCATAAAATTGATAGGGTCCCTACAAATAGCATGCAATTGACAAGGCATACACGTGTCTCCTTTAGCTGGTAATAAGAATGGCAAAATATATACTTATAGTTTTACATTCTGAATTTCCTCAAAATGTACTTTCTTAGTTCTGCAAATCCGAATTATATGAGCTATGTCATGGGTTCCAAAGCTTGATTACACATTTTAAAATTGTACTGTAATTTCGACTACAGTCTAAGTGCAACAACATGCTCCTTATTGCACTCAAAATGAAATGAACATTACATTCCATAGCGTCTTTTGATAATTACAATTGAAAGAGTTCATATTTTCCTCACATTATGATCCCAAACATTCAATGACAGAACAGAAACGCACATGCAGATCAGTTAACACGCTGCTCCCTCGCTGCAGAAATCAGATATTACTTCATATAGAATTGACGCAGATAAATCCAGTCCATAATTACGAAATTTACCAGAATCGACAAAAATACCAAAATCTATTCATTCCACACTAAATGGAAAAGTTGTTGCGATGCGCATTCATTCACAATATGACTCTAAATTTGAATTTTAAGTAGACGAAAACGATAATTTCTTTCGAAAGTGATGTCGACTGCGCGACTAAGTTCAAATTCAGCTAGTCGGAGTTATGTGCGCGTTAATATTGTTGTTGTGTACTGATGAATCTGTGCTTGTATATATAGTTTAAAATACAGCATAAATTCAGTCACTTTGTTTCTTGCAGTGTATTTTGTTTATATAATTAAGCCTTAGGTAGAATAAGAAAATAAGTATATAATGAAAAGGTTACTGCATTTGTATAGGAAAATATGAACTCGTTTTGTCGAATGGATATATTGCACTCCCAAGGACGTGCAATATATCTATCCGAAAAAACTCGTTCATATTTTCCCATACAAATGCAGTAACCTATAAATATTGCACTATCTATTTCAACAGTAGCAGACACTGTTAACAAGAAAGTGGAGCTACTAATTTCAGTAGGAAAGGTTATAACACTGATAAAATTATAATACTGAGATTGCAGAACTTTATAGCGGATTCAGAAGTGAAATTGGATAGTGTCTCTGATGATGACTATACAACAATTTGAATAACTCCATTGACTCGTTTCAACTGGGGTTGGAGCCATAATGCAGGCAACAAACCAGCTAATGCCAAATCATATAATAACACATTATCAGATAGAAATAAAAACAAAAATTGCCCAGCATTCTTAAATAATTAATGGTGTTACACTACCAATAATACCATGTAACTATGCTACCTTGTTTGGGGACAATCCAAACAACTGGCTAATTTTTAGGACCATTTTTGATTTTGTCAAAATATGATTCACCTAGAAGAGAATGAGAAAATGGAGGTGGAATTTGGAGGGGACAGTGGAAGTGTATTAGGAGAAGAGGCAGTAGTCTGAGTATGTGCTTGAGGCATTAGTGGTAGGAAAAACTATACTTCTGACATTTATTTTTTATATTAACATAATAAGTCATGAGATAGTCAATGCTATAGCTTCTTGGTATGACACTTATTGTTCCAACCTTTTTCTTAAAACAGTTGTTTTGCCCAATGGCAGCTTTTACCTCACTTTTGAATTGATTTCTACATTTTCTCTAATATTTCTCTCCAACTGTTTTAAATGTCCAGCTGATTGTGCTTATAGGCTTTCAACTCATTCCTACTCTCCTTGCAAAACAACAATTTTGTTTTGATCTCTTTGTTGATGTCTATTGGTAGCACTTAAGTATGTTTTTCGTACGTTTTGACATCAATATTAATAAATTCAATTTCAAATTGACAAATTCTTCACGATTATTTTACATTATCACATAGCTCTCTTTCCTCTTATGCAGTGTAAAATCATTCAACTGTATGTGTAAGCTACCCACCTTCAATTCTTCTGTGGCATTTATCTATCAAAGTCTCAGCTTCTCTCACCTGTTCTTCAAATGGCTCATTTGTGTGAATTATTTTTGCATCACGATATCCTCAGAGACTTTCATTGTTCAAGTGTAAGAAACATATTGCGTTCTTAATGAGGGTTAAGAAACGTAATTGAATATCCAATTATTTTCCTTCTTTTGCCAAACTTAATGACTTTAAAAAGTACCTTCACGCTTTGTATCTGCATAGTTGGTAATCTTTTGTTTTGTTTTGGTTTGAGGGTTTTTTTGTTACCTTTCATAAAAATGTAAAACAATCTCCACCAATTTCATGGTAAAACAATGTTCTTTCCATAATGATTAAGTTGTGCTTAATCCATTGATATCATGAATCATCTGTGTTTAAATTATTTGTATTCATTCACTAAAGATGTGAATACAGCAGCTGAAAAACCATATGTTGAAAGGTTAAAATCAAATTTAGATGATTCCATATTTGGAATGTATTCATCTTCTTTTCTCCTGCATTCCTTATATAAATGATTTTCTGTTGAGTAAGCAAAATCTTCAAATCGCTCACCACCTGCAGTCATATTTTGGTTATTTAAAGAGCAATGAAAAAGTTATAAAGCACGGTGGCAGCCTGAGGCAAGCATAGATGGAAAGTGTCGGCCTGAACAAGGTCCATCTAAAATAAAATCGTAAATTTTGGGCGCTTCAAGGAGCCGGTAGACTTCAAAATTGGAAGAAAACACACGGGAATTGTACCAAGATGCTAAAATATAAGATTCAAAGATATAACTAGTAAACATTTGACTTAAAACTAGTTCGTAAAGATGATGAGAAGCAAATCAAAACTGCATATGAAATCTGTGTCAATGCAAGAGCTGCTAACATTTCCAAATCATGGTTGGACATTGTTATTCATAATGTGACATCGTTGAGAAGGAAATTATTCTAATCGATAATTTAGGCACTTTTGTTGAATGAACTGAAAGATGATTAAACGACTTCAGTTGTCATCATATATTTCACTAGGTATTTGTCATTAAAATTTGTAGTACATTTATCTGCATGCAAGTATGATAACTTTCAAATTTATCAATTTAGAAAAAAGATAAAAGAAAGCAACAAGAAACAAACGATAGGGACTTTTCATAGCCAAATGGTTGAACCTGTTCATAGGACAAGACTTTAAACACGAAGTGCTTAATAAATATGCACTGGTAGCCTTAATTTTAGATGCGCTTGATCCTTTAAGTACAATTATTTCAACAGCTGTTATAGAAGTAGCCGCGTACCATCCCAAAAAATTTTCTTATGGTAATAGAATCCACAATGCTGCTCAAAACTTCCTAAATGATGAAGTTAGCAATCTTGAATGATTACATTTTTCCATCTGACCTGAAACTGCTCTTATATGCATATGAAAATGTTCATGTACCTGTTTTTATTGACTTTTGTGTAAGGCCGCGACTTTTACACATGTAAACGGCTCAATTTATTGGACGTTTACAAAACAGGTAAACCTGTAAACAAACATGCACGTGTCTGCCAGTGATGCAGGAACTATCCGTCCTAATTAATTTATATATTTCCACGTCTCTGCTTTTGTGGGATATTTTATGTTACTTTGTCTTAAAGTACGGTTATATATTGAATGATCACTAGTAGTAAAATGCCAAGTTGATGAGAATTGGTTGTAGCGCACATTACACATCCGGTTGAGTTAATGATAACGCTAATTAAAATTTGTTGGGAAACTAAATGATTTACCTTTGAAAAACATGGTTAACATAATCTTTGATTAGGAAAATTTTTAAAGTATAACCATGACAAGTTTCTAAGCCAGCAGTACAGTTTGGGTTTCTTTTATTTTTTATTTTATTTTTTTTTTTTGGTTATTGTAGATCCTTTCTAAAGCATCCCATATGCATATCCGCACAGAAAGTAATGCATTAATTTCTCGCCTGTCTTCCTTTGCCTGTATGTAGAGTAGCAGTATAAAGCAATATCACGAAGGTCCTAATGATATCTTCACTAAATTGTCAGATATATTCAAAACAGACATACCCTACATATTGAATCCTGTCATAAGAGTTCAAAGATTTACAGTAGACGAAAATAAAAAACCCACAAGTTTACATATGTACTAAATGCACATTATAACAGCAATCAGCTGTTCAGTACGCCTAAAGAGTAGATATGGGAAAGGTTGATGTTTTTAAGCCTTTCTATCAAACGGCATCATTTTGGTTATCATAAACCATGTACCAAGTTTGGTAAGCGTTGCAACCTTTAACAAGAACTTAAATTTCAAAAATAACACGTGTACGTTATCTTGATGCAGTTACTAGTAAAGACGAACTGATTCTCAGATACGTACGACATTGGGAAATAACGATTTGAAAGATATCAAAACGTGGAGAGAAATTGTAGACAATAAATTAGATGATATTGAAGAGAGTTGTACTTATAAACCTAACAAAATCTCTGAAAACGCGGAAAAAAGAATTCGGGATATAAGAGCGTGTCACATGATTGTCACATATCCTTCACGTTATTCAGTGAATTAAGTAACACAGAGAATGGAAACGACTGCGGATATTTAAGGGTTTATATGATAGGACTCGGGTCACAATTATGAATTCCGGATCATTAACCCTCAAATGTAATCCCAGTCTATTTTAGAGCATTTTGTCCGCTCTCGTTTTGGTGATGGTGATATGAGTGTTAGATTAAGACTTTCTTGGTACTGATTTAAAGGTAATTGTTTATTCTTTAGAATTGGATCATTTTGGTGAGGTTGTCTGTGTGTATTCTTGAGAATTTGAGCATTTTGGTGAGGTTGTATGTGTGTATTCTAGAGAATTTGAGCATTTTGGTGAGGTTGTCTGTGTGCATTCTTTAGAATTTGAGCATTTTGGTGAAGTTGTATGTGTGTATTCTAGAGAATTTGAGCATTTTGGTGAGGTTGTGTGTGTTTATTCTTGAGAATTGGAGCATTTTGGTGTGGTTGTCTGTGTGTATTCTTTAGAATTGGAGCATTTTGGTGAGGTTGTCTGTGTGTATTCTTTAGAATTTTAGCATTTTGGTGTGGTTGTCTGTGTGTATTCCTTAGAATTTGAGCATTTTGGTGAGGTTGTCTGTGTGTAGTCTTGAGAATTTGAGCATTTTGGTGAAGTTGTCTGTGTGTATTCTAGAGAATTTGAGCATTTTTTGGTGAGGTTGTCTGTGTGTATTCTTGAGAATTGGAGCATTTTGGTGTGGTTGTCTGTGTGTATTCTTTAGAACTGGAGCATTTTGATGAGGTTGTCTGTGTGTATTCTTTAGAATTTGAGAATTTTGGTGAGGTTGTCTGTGTGTATTCTTTAGAATTTTAGCATTTGGTGTGGTTGTCTGTGTGTATTCCTTAGAATTTGAGCATTTTGGTGAGGTTGTCTGTGTGTAGTCTTGAGAATTTGAGCATTTTGGTGAAGTTGTCTGTGTGTATTCTAGAGAATATGAGCATTTTGGTGAGGTTGTCTGTGTGTATTCTTGAGAATTGGAGCATTTTGGTGTGGTTGTCTGTGTGTATTCTTTAGAACTGGAGCATTTTGATGAGGTTGTCTGTGTGTATTCTTTAGAATTTGAGAATTTTGGTGAGGTTGTCTGTGTGT